>ML685813.1:11047427-11100304 GCA_007922175.1 Pelusios castaneus
TGAGCATGCTCTGTCTCAGACAGAGCATGCTCAGGGCAGGAGCGGCCAGCTGGCCACGGTGCGGCTCCCAGTCGGGCCACTGCTGCACCGCTGGGCCTCTACCCAGGTAGGGGGGGCCCGGGGGGGGGGGAAGGGGCCCCCGGGGGGGGGGGGGGGAAGGAGTTGGGAAAGGCCATGGATGGGGAGGCAGAGAAGCAGGGAAAAGCCTTGGGGGGGATGAAAGGACGAGGAAAAGGCCACAGGGGGCAGAGGAGCAGAAAAAGGTGCTTGTGATCCATGGATAAGCCGAACCTAGCTTTTCAGAAAGATTTTGGAATATAAAATTCTATAGAAATCTATCTGGCTGTCTGCAACTCTCCTTCCCTATAGTCCTTCTGGCCCAAACATTCAAACCATGCATCCATGCACAATCTCACAGAATCCGATCCCCAGAAGAAAGTTAAGAACACTTCTGTTTGTGAGGCTCTCCTTGGTGTGACTCTGATTTAAATAGGAGGCCTTTTCTCAAAGTTTAGAATAATAATATAGTCTGTAGGCTTTAGATCTATGTATCTTTGAAAGGCAGGCAAGGCCAGTTGTTCCAGAGTCAGACAACCCTTTTATTCGGAGAGGGGAGATATTTTTTTTCGGTTTGGTTTGGTTTGGTTTTTAAAAGGCTGTTGAATATGGCATCAATGCACAATTTGTATTGTAATTGAACTTGCTCTCTTCTAATAAACTGAGAATTTTCTTTTTAATTCAATCCCTAAATAATGAGGAAAGATCCCCCAAGTCATCAGTCGCCTGTGTCAATGTGGTCCCATTGTCATGATTGTTCTAGGAGTTGGGGTGCCCTAACACAGGTGTGACCTGGTGGACAAGAGTGGGAAACTGGGAGTCAGTGTTGCTACTTACTGCATGTGACTTAGATGAAGTTCTTCCTGTTTTTCTTCTGTGGCCCCTCTTCTCTCAAATAGGGATAATCATATAGGCCTTATACGGTTCACATATGTCCAGCATTTATGCTGTTTGTCCTTCACTAGCTCCTTCCTTCCTAAGGGAGAGTTAATGTTCTGTGTTGTCCTCCTGTTGTTGTCTCAGGGTTAATGCAGGCAGGCTTAATTGCTCACTCATTTGTTTGTCTCCAGATATCCATTAAGAAGGAGCTGCACTTCCGTCTTGGAGAGGAAAACTTGGATGATACCCTGGAGTATGACTTCTCTGGCCCAGCTTTGAGAAGGGAGAGGCTGGGATCCCAGAAACTACTGAAGCAGGATAGTAATCCAGTAGAAAGCCAGGATCCCAGAGAGCTAGGGGACAGGAACTGAAAGAATCATGTGATCTTAACTGAACCTTTGACTGGTCCATACACAGTCATTTAATTTCTTTGGATCAAAGCTATTTTTGTCACTTTCTCAGCCAGTGTTGAAACTGGAGACCTATAGTTTAAAGGCCTCAAGTTGTTTCCACCAGCAAACTAGTCTCCACTTTGATCTGGGGTCAGATTGAACTGACATTAGAGAGATGAACGGTAAAACTAGAAGGGTGGCCCATTGTGCTTGGAAAACAAAGGGAGGAAATTATAATACTGTCTCTTGATAGTTCTGGTTTCAGCTGTTAAATGGTCCCTATAAATCTCCAGCTTCCTGACACGTAGCCTCCCTGCTTTAGCTGGTGACCAAAGTAACTACAACCAGGCTTCCCCTGAACTTTGGCAGGTACAATTGCAAGACTGAGGGCTGGAGTGGCATTTCTTGCATATAGTTAAGAAGATCTGGTTTTGGTTTTGTTTTTAAAGGGACGATAATAAAGATGTTTGTTTTACTTAACCATTGTGATAGTGCAAGGCTTATTTATTGTGTATCAGGTGAATTCCAGAAAGCTCTAGTGGAGGGAGGGTAAACTAGTAAATACTTAGTGAGAGAAGGAGGCAACAAATTTAAAATGAACAAAACAGGTAATCTTTTTCTTTCACACAACACACACACACACACAACTCATGATTCTCCTAGTCAGGAGATGCAGGCAATCACCACTGCAACTGGACACCACTCTCCCCATCATGCAGTATATCTATTGTATACAACTGGTTTATAATATGCATCCTCCATGGGTTGTTTTCATCATAAAATAATCAATCCACTCATTTAAGAGAAATAAGTCAGTAATATATTTTAACAGCTTGTGCTTGCAGTTAACAGCTTGTTTTTGCAATTAATAACCAATGAACTGGATTAGATATATACCTGTAAGCCAGCTAACAAATATTTTATCTTAAAAACATTGAATTTTGAAAGACTGGTCTTGTCAGTCCAACTGACCAGTAACCATAAGGATTTCTCTGATAATATAGTGGTTGGTAGGGATTTTTAAAGCTGTCAGGGAACTACCTTCTATTCAAGGGACACTCGAAGAACCTTGTAGGCTAGGTAGGTAATACTTATCTGCACTTTACAGATTATAACCCCAGCAGTGTGAAAATCACTGATATACTATCTGCACTAACCCATAAACTCTGGGAATAGCCTATCACCCAGTTCTTGTTTTATGATGGCATTCATTCATTGACAGCTGTGATCAAGCCTGCTATAATTTACTGGGCTCTTGCTAACCAGTCTCAAGGAGTTCAAAATAAACTTGGCACAGATGTTCTTCCAATTAAGCAAAGTACTTAAATGAGCATCTAACTTTTAAGCACATGACTAGCCTCGTCAACCTCATTGGAACTAGGGATATGCCTAAAGGTTAGGTGGGTACTCAAGAAGCTTGCAGAATTGGGGCTGTTACTTTTTCTTGAAAGGGCCCCCTCTTGCAAGGCATTGAGCAGCCTTAACAGGTATTGAAGCCAATGAGGGTGAGAGTTAAGGGGGGTGTAGCACTTCATGGGATTGGCCCCCAGTGAACAATCATCCATAATTAGAAAAGGCCAATCAGATATCACTTATCAGTCCTGAATCTCACCTTGTATAAACTGCCATAGTTCAGTGGGTTGATGGCAATTTATACCAACTGAGGATCTGCGTAGGAAATTGTAAGATATATAAGACCTTGTTGGGGGGAATGGAAGGCAAGGGGGGGGGTGGCTTGAGTTAGTTTGTTTTTGTTTTTTTTAAGGCAGACATTTTGTCTAGCAATGACTTGTGCAAAGATAATGTGTACAAAAGAGTGGAGTCTGTTTCCAAACTTTAAAACAAACTGAAGTTAAAGTGTAGCGTAATTACATTTGTACCTTCTGTAACTGGAAGGTAATACCTGCTTAATCAAGTAGAACAGTGTTTAATTAAACTATTTTGGATTTGTTTTGCTATTAGTGATCACCAGTGTAGCAATAACTGCATAAAGTAAAAAGCTTTTAGAGGGATTCTTATGTTACTAAAACATCCATGAGGAACTGAATAGTATCAGATGCTGGTAATGGATCAATACGCCTTTTGAAACAGGATGTGCTATCTAGTGTCAAAGAACACTGATAAGACCATTTGATGACAGAAAGATTTTGTTTAGGAGTCAATCATGTGGGCAAAATGTAGAACCTCAGTTTGTTCTAGATTAAGCAGCTTCAAAAACTGCCACAGCTCAAGACCGAAGAATGTAGCAAGAAGCTAATTATAATGACTGTCAAGGAAAGCTGAATCTAGTGAGGATACATAGTACATGTCCTTAATATATGTCATATACTTAAACTTAAGGTAGCTGCTCAGTAAGATGACTTCCATCAAACAAACTTCACATGCCACAGATTTATCCACATTTCTCTTATTTCTTGGTCTTCAAATTGTAATGCCTGCAACTAAACAAAGTTGAACCCTAAATTAAAATACACAACTGAACAGGAATGAGTTTTTCCTATTCCACTCAATAAAAAATGTTTTGAATATTTTTTTGTTTCAATCCTCCTGTTTAAATGCATTTGTAGCTTTGGAGTGGTCTGTGCTTATGTATGTGTGTTGCTTGAAGCTAGAAAATGAGTGCAGGTACTTGCTGCAATCCAGCAAAATACACATTTTTAGCAGATAAACAAAATAGACAGTAAAATAAATCCATCAGTGATAGCTAAGTCTATGATACCTGAGTGAAATTGTCGCAGAACTGATCCAGCAAATCTTTACTCGTATCAGTTCTTTATTGTGTGAGTAGTACCATTGATTTCAAGGGCAGTACTAGCATGATTTAGGATTACTCATAAGAGTAAGGCATGTAGGTTCATGTATCTTGTATATTAAAGTCACTGCTTTCTCCCAGTATCTCTATAATAAGCACCTTGATGATGGAATAACTCTGATAAGAAACTGCTGCCTGGTTAATGCTAATATACCAGAAACTGCTATATAAAAACTTAAGTCATTCTGCTTATTAAAATAAAACTGAGAGGGATAAAGACCTTAAGTAAAGCTTGACTTTAGAGTCTGATTCTATAACCCTTGCTCATTTCAGTAATCTATAGACTTCAGTGAGGTTACCCACAAGAGGAGGGATGATACTCAGTTGAGTATGGGTAACAATGTAAAACTACAGCATAATCTTAAAAGGATGACATTCAGGATCCAATTCTTCTTTATTGAAATCAATGCAAAAAATCTTCTCAACTTGAATCAAACTTTAGCCAAAAAGTGAATTAGAAAAGAATATTTTTCAATTTCAAAAAGTCAGTTTTCAGTTTTGGTTTTATTTGATCTGTTTGTTTTTTAAGAAGTTCTATCAAAAAAGTTTCAATGAAAAAAATGTCATAGAATCTGGAAAAGATTATGAAAGGTAATTGAGTCAAGTCCCCTACACTCATGGCAGAACAAAGTACCATCTTAAACTATCACTGACAGGTGTTTTTCTAACCTGCTCGTAAAAACTTTCAATGATAGAGATTCCACAACCTCACCAAGTAACTTATTCCAGTGGTTAATCACCATGACAGTTAGGACTTTTTTCCTAATGGCCAACCTAAACCTTCCTTGCTGTAGTTTAAGCCCATTGCTTCTTGTCCTGTCATCAGCAGTTGAGGAGAATAATTTTTCTCCCTTCTCCTTATAACAACCTTTTAGGTAATTGAAAACTGTTATGTCCCCTCTCTTTTCCAGACTAAACAAACCCAGTTCTTTCATCTTCCCTCATATTTCATGTTTTCTTGACCTTTGATCATTTTTGTTGCTCTTC
The DNA here is from genome assembly GCA_007922175.1 of Pelusios castaneus. Classification (NCBI taxonomy): domain Eukaryota; kingdom Metazoa; phylum Chordata; order Testudines; family Pelomedusidae; genus Pelusios; species Pelusios castaneus. Next base: position 11,052,555 of record ML685813.1, read on the forward strand.
TCTGGACTTTGTACAGTTTCTGCACATCTTTCCTGAAATGAGGTGCCCAGAACTGGATACACTACTCCAACTAAGGCCAAATCAGCACAGAATAGAGTGGAAGAATTACTTCTCCTGTCTTACTTACAATTCTCCTGTGAATATATCTCAGAATGGTGTGTTGGGGGTTTTTTTTTGGGGGGGGGGAGGGGCGGGGGAGGGGTTTGCAACAGAATTATACTTTCTTTATTTTTAGATTGTTGACAATCCTCTGGTTAAGCCAGGGTTGTCTCTTGCCATACTTCCTATCCTTCCTACACAGTGGGATAATTTGCTCTTGTGCTCTTAATAATGTCTCTTTGAAAAATTGCCAACTGTCCTCTGTTGTTTTTCCTCTTAGATATGCTTCCCCTAGGATCCTACCTACCAACTCCCTTTGTGTGCTAAAGTCTGCCTTCTTGAAATGCATTTTCTTTATTTTGGTGTTCTCTCTCCTACCATTCCTTAGAATCTTGAATTCTACCATTTCATGATCACGGTCACCCAAGCTACTGTCCACTTTCAAATTCTCAACCAGTTTCCTCTCTGTTTGTCAAAATCAGAATGAGAATGGCATCTCCCCTAGTAGTTTTCTCCACCTTTTGAAATAAAAAAAAATATTTTCCCAACAGATGTTTGGGTAGTTGAAGTCCCCATCCCCACCAATTCCTGTGCTTTGGATGATTTTGTTAATTGTTGAAAAGAAGCCTTATCCACCTCTTTTCCTGGTTAGGTAGTCTGTAGAAGACCCCTACCATGACATCACACTTGTTTTTTACTCCTTTTATCTTTTCTCAGAGACTTCCAACATATCTGTCTCCTATTTCTATCTTAACCTCAAAGTATATACATTTTTAATATAAAAGGCAACACTGTCTCCCTTTTTTCCCTGCCTATCCTTCCTAAACAAGCTGCTGTATTAATATTCCAGTTGTGTATTATCCCACCATGTCTCTGTGATTCCAACTGTCATAGCTGTGTTTAGCTGCTAGCATTTCAAGTTCTTCCTGCTTAGTCCACATACTTCTCACATTAGTCTACAGACACTTAAGACACTGATTTGATTTCCCTGCCCAGTTTTGTCTGGTTTCTCCTTTATCCCTGCTATTACAGCCAGGCTCCCCCCATGTTCCAACCCTTCCCCCAGGTCTCATCCATCTCTAATCATGATTCATACTAAGACTGGTAAGTACAATATATGAAATTCAACTTTTCTAAGTAATATCTATCCTTTTCATGCTGTGGAATCTTTACCATCTGTTTGACTCATAGACTCCAAGGTCAGAAGGGACCAATATGATTATCTAGTTCAGGGGTGTCAAACTCATTTGCTGTGGTGGACCACATTTGACTTAAATGTACTTCAAGTGGGTCATACATAGCATAAATTGAAATAGTAGGGCACTCTTGTGGCATTGCAGTGTGCTGTGTATGCAAAACTGTGCTCTGTGTGACCAAACACACTGTGTGTGTGTATGTGGGTGGGTGGGTGGTAGGGAGAGAGAGAGAGTGTGGTCCTTTGGAGCACAGTCACGGGCCCACTGGAAGAAGTGTGTGGGCCGCATTTGGCTATGGGCCGCCTGATTGACACCCCTGATCCAGTCTGACCTCCTGCCCAATCCACAGAACTTCACCCACCCACTCCTATAATAAATCTCTACACTAAGACTGAGTTATTAAAGTCCTCAAATCATGGTTTAAAGACTTTAAAGTACAGAGAATCCACCAGCAAGTGAGCTCTGCCCCATGCTACAGAGGAAGGCAAAAAAACACAGAGCCTTTGCCAATCTATCCTGGGGAAAATTCATTCCCAACCCCAAATATGGTGATAAGTTAAACCTTTAGCATTTGGGCAAGACTCCCTAGCAAGACACCCAAGAAAGAATTCTCTGTAATAACTCAGAACCCACATCATAAAACATCCCATCTTAGACCACTGGCATATCTATCACCAGCACTCAAAAATGAGTCAATTGCCAGACTAAGCTCTCCCATCATGCCCCCCCTTCCATAAATTTATTTTAAGCCAGCTAGGTTTTTTGGCCCCACCGCTCCCCTTGGAAGGCTATTCTAGAACTTCATGCCTCTGATGGTTAGAAACCTGTATCTAATTTCAAGTCTAAACTTCCTGACCAGTTTATATCCATTTGTGGCTCATAGTCATCCTGTGCTCTACCAGTATGCCCAGGTCCTTCTCCTCTTATGTCACTTACAACACAAGTCCCCAGCATATAGCAACAATTCTTATTAGTCCCTAAAATGCATGACTTTGCACTTTCCACTATTAAATTTCAGTCTATTCCTATTACTCCAGTTTGCAAGGTCATCCAGATTTTCCTGTATGATATCCCCATCCTTCTCTGCAATACCTCCCAACTGTGTGTCATCTGCAAATTTTATTAGCACATTCCCACTTTTTGTGCTAAAATCAGTAATAAAAAAAGTTAAATAAATAAAGCCTGAGGAACTCCACTAGTAACCTCCCTCCAGGCTGACAATTCACCTTTCAGTATGACTCATTGTAGCATCCCCTTTAACCAGTTCCTTATCCACTTTTCACTTGCCATATTAATCCCCATCTCTTCCAGTTTAAGTAGTAATTTTCCATGTGGAACCATAACAAATGTTTTACTGATATCTAGGTAAATTAGATCCTCTTCATTCCCTTTGTCTAAAAAATCTGTTATCTTCTCAAAAAAGGAAATCAGGTTGGTCTGCCACGATCTAGCTTTTGTGAAGCCATGCTATATTTTATCCCAATTACCATTAACCTCAATGTCTTTTATCTTTCAATTTTTTTTCCAAGACCTTGCATACTACTCAGGTCAAATTAATGGGCCTGTAGTTACCCAGATCACTTTTTTCCCTTTCTTAAAATTAAGAACTATGTTAGCAATTCTCTAGTCATATGGTATAATCTGAGTTTACAGATTCATTAAAAATTCTTGCAATTTCATATACCAGTTCCTTAATATTCTTGGATGGAGATTACCCAGGCATCCCGATTTAGTCCCATTAAGCAGTTCAAGTTTGGCTTCTGTCTTGTATGTGGTAATTTCTACCTCTATATCCTCATTCCCATTAGCCATCCCCAAGATCATCATTAGCCTCATTAAAAATGGAGACAAAGTATTTGTTTAGATATTTGGCCATGCCTAGATTATCCTTAAAATATACCCCATCCTCAGTGCTTCCCACTTTTCTTTTTTTTCCTACTTATATGGCTATAGAACCTTTCACTCTTGCTTTTAATTCCCTTTGCAAGGTAATTTGGAAGTACAGATCACAAGAAAAGTTTTGGTGGAAAAGTAATTTACCATCTTTTCAGTGCATTAGAATGGAGATACAAATTAGTAGAAATCAGAATTTTAAGATTTATACTAAATTTTGAAAGTTGTTCATTATTAAGTAACTGAAGATTTTTTTTTTATCACATTGTGAGACTATCACACGAGCACTGTGCTGAATTGCACCTAATTTTTGTTTCTTATCATATTTTTGGTTGGAATTTACTTTTTATCCATGAAAATCAGAATAGTTTCAATTTCAGTTCTTCACTTTTGAATGCTCAAAACACTAATGCAAAGGGCATGAGTCATCACTGGCTAGTCTACGTTTGATGTGATCCAATATTAGCTTAATAGCCAGACTTTGCCCATCATACCATATGAAATAATATGCGATTGTTACATTTCTGTGGTTAACTGTGATCAATATAACATGCTTTTTTGAATGTTATTGATATGCTTAGCCTTCAATAGCAGCAACCAATTACACTGTACTTCAGATGTTATAAAGAAGTGAAATTGTATGAACTGGGAAACAAAAGTGGCTAAGAAAGGATTTATATTCCTCAAGTCTTCTCAGCAGGAAAGTGTACAGCTGTCTCGCTGAAATGAAAATAGTACGTGATGTCTCACTAAAATATGAAATATTGACATTTTTATGGGATAGAATGTTTAAAAAAATTGAATTGGACTTATAATTCCCTAAGGCACATAGTGAGTCAGTAATACAGATAGGTTAACGTCAACCCAATCTAAATTGAAATGTTTATTTTCAAGTTGAAAAACTGTCAGAACATTTCTTGTGAATTGAAACATTTCACTGAGATTTTCCTGATGGGAGAGTCTACCAAAAGAATATTTTCCCATGTAAATTTTTGGTTAGTACAAAATCCCATTTTCCAATAGTTTCCAATTATAAAACAAAAATGTAGCTCTAATAGTCCCGGTTTGGAACCCAAAGATCTGAATGTGGAACACAATGTATGGTAAAGACTTTATCCGAGGGATGACATAAAATTATTCATATAAGAAATTGAAATTGCTGTAAGATTGATTTGTTTAGTGTAACTTTCTATAGCCTTGGTTGTGTGATTATTTTTATTATCAATAATTTTCAAAAATAAAAATGAGTGGACACTAAGTTTGTGTGGAACTTTACATCGAAAGTAAGAGGGAGTTCAGTGGTATTATCTGGATATATCACACCCAGTCTGCATAAGGATTTTTTAAACAAATCCTCATATGGATTCCAGAATGTATTTGATAGACAAAGAGATGCTCTGCATGTTGTTGCTAAGCACTAAAAGGATTAATATTTACTAACACGTACTGACAAGTTATGAATCTAATCTTTCTTCTTAATGTCCCCTGGAAGTACTGCAAGTTACATGTCTCAGTAGTGTTCAGCAGAGAGGCTTTGTCACACGTCTCTCTCTTTCCTTTCTTGGTTTGATTCTGTCCAAAAGTAATGTAAAAAGTGCCTGCTATTTCACTTGAGCCCACCATTACTTCTAGTAACCTGACCCTAATCAGTACCCTTTTCATATACCCTCTTCTTTGACAATTCCTCTTTCTTCTCTTACTCCACCCATCTCCATGTTGTTGCATAGCTCTTTACATAATAGTTACCATAGTGCATTTACTCTTTCTCAGTGCATGAAAAGAAGTAAAACATTGCATTTAAAATGAGAATCTAAGATAGATGTCAATACGTGTCCAAATCTGTCAAATGTTTTGGCAAACTGTGTGTCTAATTCAGTGCTCAACATACCCACTGGGGAAGCATCATCAGCTAAGAAAAGCTCTGTCTCGCTCAGTGACTGTTGAGTGATCACTTGTTGGAAGTTTTGAGGCCATGTGCACAACTGTAATAATTTGGCCGATCCAAGCTAAGCCAGCACTAGAATCATGGTAATTTTGCTCTAGGCAGCAACAAGTTCTGGTTTTGCATCTTCATCCAAGTTCCACACTCTGTGATGAAGTGAACTGTCCCTTCAGGCTTAAAAATAAAATAAATAAAAATCATAGATACTTTTTCTACCAGAAAAAATGGCTCCAAGTGTAAAATAAGCCTGTAGGATGCTTCCATGATAGTTGTATAGAAAGAATATCTTGATCACACAGACATCCTCGGGATTCAGCAGATATCATGGTGGTGACATGTTTAGAACAGGGGCAGTAATCATCCAAGTATTTGAAATGGATGACAGTTTCATTGATTTAGTAACAATAGCAGACTGAAAAACAAGTTGCACACTCTTAGCTGATGACAGAAAGGAAAAATAGTTAAGGCAATGAACAGGACTCAAGACAGGAGATCTATGTTCATTCCCAAACACTGCTACAACCTTCTTGTATGATATACACCAAATCAATTAGTCTCACTCTACCTCAATTCCACTTCAGTAATATGGAGATAATAGCACTTACGATCCCTCTTTGGGATAGTAGACTCTTTGGGATAGAGATTATTTGTTGCTATATGCAGATGTAACACTTGGCAAAAACAGGGTCCCACTACAGTTGGGAAACATTTTTCAACTGAAATTTTTCTCTTTGCAAAAACTGCAATCACACTGAAAGTTTTCATTAATTCATGCTGATTTTATCCAATTGTTTCAACTGAAAAAATATTCTGAAAAAGTCTAAATGTTTTAGACATGTCTTTCAATTTAATTTTAAAAAATGCAAAAACAAGTACTCAATCAAAATGAAACACTTATTTTAAGAGCAAGCAAAATAATTTGCTTGACCCATAATGATTTTTTAAACTCTTTGATCTGTTAGCAATGTCCCCCAGAATTGTTCTCAGTTCAACTCCAAACAATCCCACCCCCATTCCTTCCCAAAATGCCAGCAAACCCAAAACCTCATTATTTCCCCAACTTTAGCCCTGATCTTGGTTGGGGCCTCTAGATGATACCACAACATACACCATATAATAATACAAATTAATAATACTGTACACACATTAAACTAAACACTCTATGAGCATCAAGACTTGACTTATGGGGAGGTATCATTTTGCTTCTTATTGTTAGCAGTTTCTGTCTTTACAGCACTGCACAGCAAACTATCACAGCTGAGGAGAAGACAAGATTGGAGCAGAGAGAGCAGAGCTGTCTCCCCTTGTAAATTTCAACTGCAGATTAATCAAAGTCTCTGCTTTCCTGCCTGAAAGAGGAAACCATCTGCTTCCTTCTTCCACTTCTGTTGGCTAGTAATTAGTCTTCTGACCTGTCTGTCAGTGCAACATCATGAGCCATTGGGAAATTTTGCCAAACTCCTCAACTGACAGATAGGATGGCATGAACAGCACATACTAGTTTGTATTTTTCCTGAAAATTTAAAAAATGGTAGTATTTGTAGTATTCATATGACTATTCAGTATTTGCACAACTGTAAATAGATCATCTACAGTCATTTTCCTTTTGATTGCTTCCCATACTACTAGTCGGATGGGATGAAAATGTAAGTATTCATAAAATATTGTATACAGCTTTCTTTGTACAGATAAATGCCTTCAGCCTAAGCCATTCAGGTCCAGAAAAAATTGAAATGGTAATGGCATGACACTTGCTAAGTATGACTTATGTACAAACTGACAATATGTTAAACTCTATGGAAATTAATGGGATAATATGCATAGATCACGAAGAGCTCATGCAAAGCATTACAGTGAGATGGAAGTGTAATTCCACTCTGGAAAGTATCTAGAAGTAGCATTCACAGGCTCCAGCTTCACTGTATTTCAATGATTCCATAACATCTTTTATCGGCTTACAGGGGGTTTTCCCTAACTATCACTCCTATACATTTAGCCTGGAGTCTGAAAATCAATCTGTCATCTCCTTCTCAGGTGTTGTCACTAGAAAACAAGATTCTACCTGTCCACATTAAGGTCTAACTTACACTTGTGCAAAATCATTACCTCCAGATTAAACCCTCAATTATAACCTTGTAACTTCATCCACCAGCTCTAGGGTTGCAAAGATTACTAATGATGTGGTATGAGCCAGAAGGGACCCAGCTTAACTTTCAGATCCTGGGATCAACTGGCAGGACTGACAGTTCTAAAAACAAAATAAATCACCTTTTTACTTGTGAACTCTGCTCTGAAAGTCACTGATATGCGACAAGCATAGAAGCCTGAAGTCAGTGGAGCTAAGCACTTGCTTAGTTCGAATTAGCGATCCCCATTCATTTCAATGGCCAGTTAGTTCGAACTAAGAAATTAGTTTGAATTAACATGGCCACATTGGTTAATTTGAACTAACTAGTTCAAATTAACCCCTTAGTTTGAATACTCTATTCAAATTTATTAGTTCGAATTAAGGAAGCCCTTAATTCAAACTAACTGAAGCCTAGTGTAGCCATGGCTTTAGTTAGTTTGAATTAAGCCTCCTTAATTTGAACTAATTTGCCAGTGTAGACATAGCCTTGAACATTACACTGATGGATAGTATAGAAGACCCTGCAATAGCTGCTAGTGGAAAGAATAAGAGCAAGTCTACACTCCAAAATCAAATCGGCCTAAATTATGTTGACATACAGCCATCATAGTAAATGCATCGGTTTTACACTATGCTCCTTATGGCAGCAGTGTGCATCCTCACCAGCACCACTTGCACTGATTTTAACTGCCAGGGTGGGGCATTCTGAAATGATGTCTGAAAGACAGCAACAGTCCTTGTAACCAGTGCAGCATCTACCAGACACTGTATTGACAATCTATAACAGTTTAAGCACTATACGTCTTACGGAGGAGCTGTTATTCAGTTGGTGCAGTGGGTGAGTTATATTGCTGGAAGCTATATTTTAGTGTAGACACTTACCGACTTTAGGTCGATGTAAGCTGCCTGCTGTCTCTGTAATGCAGACAACACCTAAACAGAAGGGAACGGAGGTGAGTGGAAACAAATAGATCAACAAATTTCATTTTTTTTATATCACTGCAGTGATCTCATACGTTTTAAAAGAAAATAAACCTGAATATGGAGCTTGCTGCAGATGGCATCATCCATTGGAAAATGTTAATTCAACAGAATGAAAATGTTCTATGGGAGCACATCAAGCCTCTTGAAACTCTTGAGGGAAATGAGGCAAAGAAGCAGTGTAGCCAGACTGCTTTCCAAATAGCCACTAGCTACCCACTGGGAGAAGTCCACCAGGTGGGCTGCCATAAAGCCAGGACTTCCAGGCTCCCCAGCAGGTGAACAGCAGTGGAATGGGATGCCCCATGCAGTCAGGGAGGAACCAGAGCACAGAATATCAGAGCTGACTGCACCAGGAGCCAGTTGATAAATTCAGATTGTTTTTCCTGAAATGGAATTTTTCACAGTTTTTTCTGCCATGACGTTTTGACCTTTCATTGTGATTTGGGATGAAACAACTATAATTTAGCAAGTTCAAATAAGTTACCAGCTACCAAAGCATTTGACTGAAACAAAAGGGGTGATTATGTGAGTACCAGTGGAACTGACCAATGATGAGACACCCAAAAGCACAGGAAAAAAATACTGTGAGTCAGTAAGCAACTACTTAGTAAAGAAGAAGAGAACAAGCCATCAATTGCTATACTGATTATATTTAAGGGACAGACTCTACCTGAGAAAGTAATACTAGGGAATCAGATATTTAGAACCAAGCAATAGACCCCTCCACCTCCATCCCCAGATGCTATAAATGCCAGTGTTATGGCTATATATGTTTTGGGTTTGTAAAGGGAAAATGAGCTGTGGTAAATGTGGAGGACACCATTCCTATAAAAACTGTGTGGAAAAGGCTGAGGTCAAGTATAGCAGCTGCAGAGGGAATTACGGTCTGGCATATAAAGGATGTATTGTGGCTAAAGAGTTATAAAAGACAAAAGAATTAATAACAATTTATGTGGAAGCTGTTTCGAGACTCTCAAAACACCAGGAACAAAAGGAAGAGAAAATCGGGAACTGCAGATACAACCTCTGTCTATACAGAATGACAAACACTGCAGAAGGAACAGGTGATGATATATTAACAGCAGAAAAAGAGAGGTTTATTGCATTTATGATAGAAGTGATAAATTACACATCACAAGCAGGGCAAAATCAGGGGGAAAATGAAAATTATAGCAAGGGGACCAGAAAGATACTCATGTGTTAGCAATCTCTCATGTTCACACAATCAAGAATGAGGTGAAATATGACTACTGTGGGAATTGCAATCTTTTGTTGGAATGTACACAGTTTTATAGCACATGGTCAAGAATTAAAAGAAAACAGAGTGGAAATGAGAACTAAACCAGATATCACAGGTAGCTAGGAAACATGGCTGGTTGAAAAGCATGCTTTTAAAATTCTAGGTCTTGCCTAAAAATGTAATATGCCAAAACTAGGTAGCGGAGGAGATGTTTATACTTTCATAGGGGAAAGATTTATCTACATAGAAGTGGAAAATGAAGCAGTAAATCTTGTATATAATTCTGTTGAGATTACAAAGCAGAAGAGAAATCTTTCTTTAAGTATTTATAATATCTATAACCCATGTGGAAAATTGGAATACTTGAAATTACAAGAAATAGTGAAAAACACTAGAAGAGTGTATATTTTAAGTCGTGACCTAAATAATTTAATAAGTTGTGGGGAAGTAAGACAACTGATGATAAAGGTGCATGCCTGGAGACATTCCTACATAAAAACAATCTAGTGTTTTAAATGATGCCACCCCAACTAGATTTAGTGCAGCAGATGAGAGATTTCTTGCTTAGCTATGGGAATTTAACAGCAGATATTGAATGCAAATGCAACTGGGAAATATATATGGAACTAAAAATAGGACATGACCATTTCCCAAAACTTACTATTTTTCAAGGACAAGGTAATGTTGAAGGTAATGAAAAATTACACACCTAGAATTTTAAGAAAATTAACTGGGAACTATTTACAGGTTTAAATGTACGGAATTTGTGAATAGTCATTGTGTGAGTGATGATACAGAGAATTTCAATGACAGTGAAATAAAGGGGATACCAGCAGTTACTCCAGCAATATAGAAGAGATTGAAGTGCTCCACAAATAAAAAGTCACTTCTTTGGTGCAATGAGAAATGCAAAATGGCAACTAAAAAATGAAACAAAGCCTGTAAGAAAGTGAAAAATACAATGAATAGTGAAGATCCAACAAAGTATTTTTAAAAAATAAAGTAATAGCACAAAGTATTTTTTTTAAAAAATCAAAGGAAGAGAATTGTAGAAGTATTTTGGGAGGTTGAATAAAGATACTAGAATAGCAGAAATATACAGGCAAATTAGAACAATTGTGGAATTCAGAATAAAAGTAGTTGCATCCCAGGTCTTATTATGACTAATAAAATAGATAGAAGTTCTGATAACGGGAAAGCAAAAGTTTTAGCAAAACTTTCCAAGGGCAAGTGATGATGAAAATCAAAGTGCAGTTTTCTATCAGATTAAAAGACAGTTCCTTGAAGAAGAAAATAAACTATTGTGCATCTGGGAACAATATGAAGATACTATGCTGAATGAAAGGTTTTACATGCAGAATTTGAGAAAGCTATTGATATCAGCATAAATGTGTCCCCAGGTAAGGACAATACATGCAATATATTATTTATATATCTCCCTGAAAGCAGTATGAGAGTTATTTTGGAATTATATAATACCATAAGGGGTCAATGAGAGATACTAGTAGAGTGAAAACACAGAAAAAATTAAAACAAAACAAAACAAAATCCAGGCACACTATTTATAAAAGCAGATGCCTACAGGCCAATTGTCCTTCTGTCCTGGTTGGGTAAAATTATGGAGAGAGTGATGAATGAAAGATTTGTTTAGCTCTAGAAAAACAACAACATTATAGATACAGTTCAGAGTGATTTTAGGAGAGAAAGATACACCATCGACCATACTGTTAAACTGGAAACTGAAATACAAAAAAGCATGAGAAACAAAGGTTTCATGATAGCTGTCTTTCTAGAGAAAGGCATATGACATGCTGTAGAATGTAGGTACAATAGGGGTAAGGAAAAAACTGTATGGGGAGATTAGAGAACTTCTGAGCAAAAGGACCATAAAGATCAGAGTTGGGAAAGTTACATAGAATATATATTTATGGTTCACCAAAGGTTAGTGTTATCAGCCCAACCTTATTTAATATTATGATAAATGACCTTCAAAAATGAATAATTGCTGAGGTAGGTGATTTTATTTTATTTTGCAGGTGATTGTGCACTCTGGGTTAAGAATAGGAATACTATGGTGGCAGAAAAGAAAACCAACTAAGCATTATGAGAAACTTCAGACTGGGAAAATGTATGTGGTTTCAAGCTCTTTATTGCTAAAACAAAAATTGATTTGATTTTTTGGGGGGGGGGGAAAAAAGGAAAGTTAGAAAGGAATGTAACCTGCATCTGTGTAGAGAACAAATAGATATAGATAAAAGGTTTAAATTCCAGGAGTTATATTTGGTACTAAATTGGAAAAATGTGTTAAAGATAAATGAAAAAAATGGATCAACCTGCTTGAAAGCTCTTCTCGGACCCTATGAAGGGACTGATAAGAAAATCCAGTGGAATAAACAGAGTCTTAATCAGACCAGTTATTGACTATAGTTGCAAAGCTTTTGGGTCAGCATCAAAATCAGAACTTCAAATGAGATTTAGTGCATGGACAGGCACTATGAGTTGCATGCAGTGCATTTATTACAACACCCATATGCGCTACCGATATCTTCCAGTGAAAGGCCAGTTACTCTATAGATGAGGCTGCTGGACCTGACTTTTGGTGCCAAAATCAGTGAGAAGTGCAATTAAGACAATATCAAACAAATATATGAGGATTTGGGGGAATTCAGTAGGCAAACTATACGACAGGAAATTAGAACTCCACATGCCTTACTCGTTAATATGGAGGCAGGCATTGGAGAGAGAGTGGGTGAGGTAATCCCTTTTTTTATTTTTATTTTATATAAAGGGAAGGATTGACATGGAAATATCCTTGAGTAAATGTGAATCAGAAACCTAGTATAGAGAAATTTAAGAGGACTGTCACAAAATTGGAACAATAGAAAAAAACAAAGATTTTTTTTGCATTATTTCCTAGAGTTAAGGATAGTTAAGAGTTAAGGATAGTTCATGGCCCAGATAGGAAATTTTAAGTGATTTTGTTTACAGTACTAACTGGCTGTTGTGGTTTAACACATTTCTTTTCTGAAACAGGGAATAGCTAGTAGGGTAGAGCAAAGTCTGGTGGTGAGCCCTGGCAATAGGGCAGGACCTAGACTTCCAAGGAGGAGTTCAACTAAGATGAAGGGAGAGATGAAAGGTCATGCCCAAGGAAGACAGCAGAAGGACTTTGAGAAGGGGATAAGGATGAGAGAAAGCCCTGAGCAATGGAGTATATGTGCCACAGGAGCATATATATTAGAGTTGAAGGCTGAAGACCAGGTGTAATGATTGGACCTATTATTTGTTGGATGACTTGTTAACCCAGAAGGAGTAGAACAAATGTGACCTGCCTGGAAGGCCAAGTCACAAGAAAAGGAGCCACGAGCAGATCAGCATGACCACTAGCCTAGGGGATACTAGAAAGAAACAAGCACCTATAGCAGACCCACTCAAGGGGTGTGAGGCCCTGGTAAGTCCTTTCTTCTACACAGGGGTTAAAGTAAGGGGGAACACACCAGAACTCAGTTCCGGGGCACCCAAATTTGAGGGGCCAGAGTTCCAGGGCCCCTAAAAATAGAAGAATCTGGCGGAACGCAGGTTCCACCCTGCCCTGGCTGCTGGCAGGTCCTATGCTCCACAGTTATTAATCACAATACTTTTGCTAGTTTGTGACAATAATTGCTATAGACATAAATGCCATATAAAATTATAAATATTTTTATGGAGTGATAATCAATGCATGTGGTACTGAGAAGTGGTTGCAAATGCCTACCTGGGCTGGGGCCCACACATGCATGAAGGGGGCCTAGACAATACGGGAAGGGGGCCCCATCAAATTATACTTTAACCACTGCTTCTACAATGCTCACTTCAAATATCAGCTCAGTACCATATGTGGCCATTTTTACATCAGTTTAGTCTCACTATTTTATGGCATCTCACACCCTTATGGAGAATCTCTTAAACTATGATATTCTTCTATTATAGTCCCAGATCCTGGAGCTATGATTATGTGAGAATCACAGCTTTTATTTGTAAAAGAGTAAACTTCTAGCCCTCATGGCTGTAGAATAAAATCTAAGAAATGTGACCCTTACTGTCAGAAACCAGAAGGCAAATACAAATATTTTAACATTATTATTTTAAAATTTTCATTGTTTGTTTTTAAGCCAGTCATAGGTTTTTAGATGCCTTACTAATGATTTTTAAGTGCTTGGAGTTGGCAGTGTTGCAACATTATGCTTAGCTCTGTATAATATACATATAAAGACAGACCTGTCCCAAACAGTTTACAGACTAAGGCCTGATCATGGAAGCTAATTTGTGCAGGAAGTCAATTGCACTCTGCATAACTGCAGAGATCTGCCCACGCACAGCAGTTCACTGGATTGGGACCTAAAAAATAAGCATGAGACAGGATGCACAGGTAACTCAGACGACTAGACCATTATAGGTAAACGTATTATGTTTTCCATTACTACTGCCATCCAAGTAATCTTTTCATCTAAACAAGCACTCTTTATAACTTTGAGGCTGTTTTTAGCTAGAGATCCTCACGTTCCTCATAATGCATGTTCTAAATAGACCATGTCACATGTAAATCCTATTAATAAAATATAGAGATTAATTTCTTGGTACTAAAACAAGAATTTTCTCTTTTGAAATACATTTCCTTCATTAAGTCAAAAGAATAATTCTGCAGAGATAAGTTAAAAGAGCTGCTTCTGCTTAGTCATATGAAAAAGTCACAAAATTCTCAGTTCATTTAAAATTTCATCCTCCTTGCTGCATACAAGCAAATTTTGCTGGCACACTGTACAAATCACTTTTGTTCAGAATATTATACTCCAGTATATTTCAATGAGTTCTGTCATCAGGCAAATCCCTTAGCTGGTAAAAAGTTTGTGTTTGATATATCTCAGAGTATTTTATTGACTTGCACTTTAAACCTTGATACATTTATCCTTTCAGTGACATGGTAAGTAATCAGTAATAAGATTTCAAGTGAAAAATCTCTTTATGGGCACTTTTGGAAGACTAGGGAAAAGAAATGCCTAAAATCTTGGCACTAGCAGGCTAACAGTTGTAAAATTAAGTTAAATTAGTCAGGCAAAGCAGCTGTAGAAAGGAGTCTCTTAGTTGGTCTTACTGTAGGGAAGTTGGTTGAGTGCTAAAGTCCTGAGTTCAAATTCTGCCTTGTGTCACAAGTGATAGCTAGTTTCATCACCTTAGGTAACTGGATACTCTCTCATATTCCCCAAGAAAACTACACAATTTGTCAAAATACAATGTAACTGCAAAGGCTACTCAAAAGAGGATCAATCTCTGGAACAGCGGGCGTGGTATAGGCGAGGAGTGAATATTGCCAGAGTTCATTGTACAAAGAAGCTCGTGTTAACAGCAGTCTGAAAAACTGAAACTTCATGGATTTTGAACAGTGATTGGTAGCTTTTTACTTATTCCTCCATGTTTCTAATTTGTAAGTTGAAATATCCATAGATTGTATACCATATGTAAAATACAAACAGTTATGTTTTATATAGCATCTCTCATGCAAACTATATCACTAAATGCTTTCCAGAATTAAATTTGTTCCAAATTTAAAATAAAAATTACAAGGACAGAAAGAGCAAAATTTAGAGCAGACTACTCAAGATTTTTTTGAAGAAAGACATTTTGTTGGAAATGTCAGTTCATCAAACCTGAAATTTTTCCTGTGAAGGAAATGGCTTCAACAAAACTTTCATCAGGATGGCTTCTTAGGCCCAGAAGGGAATTCCACTGAGGTAGAGAGAGTAACACCTTGTCTACAGTAGCATTTATGCCAGCAAAACTTTTGCCACTTGAAGGTGTGAAAAAACACACCCCACAAGTGATATAAATTCTGCTGGCATAAACACTTCTGCGGACAGCACTATGTTGGTGGGAAATGCCTGAGCAACAAAAGTTTTACCAGCAGAAGCACCATTACAGACAAGGCCAGAGAAAAGAAGTAATACTGTATCTACAATAGCCAATATAGTATTCATGTAGAATTCAGAAGCTAGGGAAATCTAATTTTAAGTTCCAGCTTTGCCTCCTTCGAAGTGGGACTTGAACCCCTAGAGTTCAATAGCAGGCCTTAATCACTCTGGTGCTGGCTATTTTGGAGGGAAGGTAGCGCTCAGTCTCTCTCGGTGGAGCTGTTCCACTTGGTGTCAATGAGTGTATATTCATTGAGCCAAAGAAAGGCTGACTCCATAGCCCAGGGCACTCACCTGGGAGACCAGGTTTTAAGTTCTAGCTCTGATCAGAAAAAAGTAGGCACTTGAATCGAGTTCTCCTGTGCCTCTTGTATCCAAAATGAGGGTCATAATCACGAGGCTATTACTGATGTGAGTTGGGTGTTCTCAACTTTAAAATTTTCATGAAAATTTTCAAAAAATCTCAGTTTCATCCTAGTGCAGAATGAGATTTTTTTTTTTAAATTCTAAGAATTCTCACAGGATGATAATTTGACCTAACTCTAATTAAGAGTTTCAGTGGATACAAGGGAAAAAAAAGATATATTTTCAGCTAAGGGACAAAATAGCTGCAAATTCCATAACACAAGAAGGTTGTTCCAGTTGGCTCCTCCTATGCTTTACCATAACCAGTTTACTGCATGCTGAAGAAGAACTGCCTTGTCTTGACGGGAATTTTAGAAGGTGAGAGTTAGACTGAACTAGCCAGCTTAATTTACCATGACACCTGTAGATCCTAGTCCAGAAAAGACCTAAAATACTGAATTTGAAGTTAGTGTAGAGACTAGCTTTTATCTGTGTCATTTACAGAGATTTCCATGCTGTTTTGTGAGTCCCGTCTCTCAGAACAACTGATCAGTGTCTCTGTACTTCTCATTCCTTCTTTTCTAATTTTTTCCCTCCTCTTCTTCCCCCTCTTCTTACTTTTTTCAGTCACTACTGTCTTTGGGCTTGACCTTGTGTGCCAGTTGAAGTCTATGGAAAGATTAAGGAACAGCTCGATCGTCAGTGAGAGCAGTATGATATCAGAGATTATAATTCCTTTGAATTTCTTCTCATCTCTTTTTCTTCCTTTTGCTGCTTCTCTATGAATAGTTCACTATTGTGTGGTGTGATTGTGACACTGAAACTTTCTATTTCTTTATTTTCTTCTCACTCCTTGTCCTCAATTCATTTGCATACTGCAATCCCATGGTTTCACACATTATGAACTGGCTGGGGATGAAGTTGAATACAGATAAATGAGTACAGATAGTTAGAAATTATTGGGTATGGATATTAGATACTGGAGAAAGATTACCGTTGCATATCCCTAGACTACAACTGCTAGTACTGCTCCACATTTCACTTTCTCTGTGGCCATTACTCTCGGGGCCATTGGGTCTATGACATAGACGCTGGTGGTTTAAAAACAACAAATGGTATAGCTCATCTACTTTGTACAAACGCTCTTCTATTGTAACATCTTTAAATATACAGTAGGATGGATACAGGTACAACAGATTTTTGCCCTGGCAGAGGAGCTGTTGTTTGTGATAAGATTGTGCCTGAACCTGAGTTTGTATGTGTGCATACATGTAAAGTACACAGATACCTCTTTTATTCAAGTTTTATGTAGCTGGTACTACAGTAGGGAGAAACTAATGTATCATGTGTCCATAGAAGAATAAGAGAATGTTTGTTTCCATTCCCTTATCAATTAAAAAATACTTTGTCACTATCATTAAACACTTCCCTTAAATAAAACCCTACTGATATTAAGTGATGCCAATCCCCTAAAAACAGTGACATGATATAAAGTGATATTGCTTTCCATAGGGAGAGATCCCATCTTTTTGCTAACATTAAATACATTTCTCTACACCTTTGTGGGATAAGAATTACAATACACTTTTTATAGTGATGGAAACTGAGTCACAAAAATGAAGTCAAGAGTGGTGCTCTATGTGAGATATTCAGGGGCTAATTGAAAAATGCTAGAGACCAGTCTCCCAGTGGTGGAAAAACAGTTGCTGGGGTGAAAATTATAATCTTACTGAAGTCAGTGGAAGACTTGCTATTGATTTCACTTGAGCCAGGTTATCATCTTTGGTGCCTTAAGGTGGGCACATAACATGCTTACAAGGCTAGCTGCACCTCACTTTCCTTTGCAGGAGTCAAGCCTGCAGCAGTTTCCCGGCAACTTAATGAGCTCAGCTGGCTAATACAGAAGTTGATTCAGATTGACTGTGCCACCTGAGCAGCTGGAGGAGTCAGCAGGTTCTTATTTATGTTCCGTAGCAAGCACAGCAGTCCACTGGTTGCTCAATGTATTTCTAGTCTGTAGCTGTGCTTGTTTCTGAACTTGCCTCTGTTGTCTGTTGCCTTGCTCCTAGAGACACCCAGCTACAAGCCTCCAATGTACCTTCTGACTGCAAGTCTGGTTAGCTCTTAAGCCTAGGCTTTGGTTTCTAATACCTGGCTCATACCATATGAGTTCTGCTCTAATTGATAGGCTTGACTGTTGGTCCCACCACCGGGCCAGACTGCCCATGACTCAGTTGCTGATGGTAGTGGCTCTGATTTTACTCCCCTTAGATGTTTGGCCTCCTGCCTGTTGTACAAGTAGAATCTCATAATTCTGCCACTTATAGACCAGGACCTAATTACATTGTCTTAACTGGTTATCACCCTGTAGATTGAACTGGGTTTCAGGCTTCTGACTTTTTATATCAAATCTCCCTGCTTCACTCTGCTGAACTCAGTTCAGATCCACTCCTCACCACCAGGGAGTGATTAACCACTCAGATTTCAAACAGTGGGGCTGATCAAAGCTCCAAAGGTCAGCTTCAGCTGCCTAGTCAGGGACTAACAGCCCAACTACAGGGAACAATCTAACTGTCAAAAAATAGCCCACAGATGGACCAAATGCACTATTCAGCAAGACCTGCTGTCTCAAAGCACAGAGTCCAAAATCTCCTCTAAGCTGGCTCTGTTCTTGGCCATCTTTATTTACATATATAAGTATCTATTCTGAAGAGATGCATATTCACTGAAGAGGCATAGCTGCAGTCAGTAGTTAAGCGATCAGCAAATGAAAAAGACATAAATTTATGTGAAAGAAACTGGGATTAAACTTCCCAAGTGCCAAACCATAGAAGCCCACGGACTACATGGCCAGCAGCCAGGAAAACTGAATTTCTGCTGAATAAGGTGGTAAGTGAGCACTACGGTTGGAGAAGACTCACTGAGCACTACACTATATCATGTTTGAGACTGTCAAAACTGTTCTTTGCACACTTTAGACTAAATCATAAATTTCTTATGTCAGATAATTTATCTGGAGATATGCTGTCTGTTTAAGTTGTTAATAAAGGTTTGCTGTCTCTTTATTTAAAAAGAGGTGCAAAGACTTTCTTCAAATACAAGTTAACATTCTGTGGCAAAGATTGAGGCACCTGTACATAAGTGAAAGAAGGGCATCCAAATATGAATGTATAATTATCATAGAGTGTGAAAACAGTACTTTTCTTTCATAGTTGAAATAACCTCATCTTTTTCAGAATAATCTGTTGGGAAAATAATTAGCATAAAAGAGAAAGAGTTTTGATAAGTAACTTTGTTTATAATTATAGTAATTTTTGTATAATTTGTCTTTCATTCCTATTCATGTTTTATTTCCCAATTTTTTTTCCAATCATAAAAGCGGATGTTAAATTTTAGATTAAAGCTATTTAGCTGTAGACAGTCTCCCTAAGCAAAATTCTTCTTTATACATTAACAGCAGGCTTACCACAATTTACTATTAGGATGATTTCGTTCTAGCTCTCTGAATGTCTCTTTTCTTATAATAAATTGCATAGATTTGTTAGAAATTTCCAGAGGGGTAGCCGTGTTAGTCTGTTGTACAGCAAAAAACAACGAGAGTCCTGTGGCACCTTATAGACTAACAGATTTTCTTCAGCATAAGCTTTCGTGGGTTATAACCCACTTTGTCAGATGTAAGATTTGTCATGGGAAAAAAAACTGGTAATAGTTAATATCTTGAAAACAGGTTGATGTTGTAAAGTACCTTACAGTGAGTTAAGCCTTTGACTTTTCATAAACTCTTCTCCCTTTGGAACCAAGATTTCAGTTTTCTGGTTTTTTTTAAAAGTAAATTAAAGTAAGCGTTTTAAGCAGCTCATTAGTGAATCTGAAAATAATGTTATAGAAAGATCAGAAGAAATGTAAGGAGCTTGAACTCAGTGTTAGTAATCAGGCAATTAACACACGATAAGGGAAGGGTCTTTCAAGTGTTCATTAAGAACTGCTTTGATATAGTGATGAAAGTCTTTATCTGTCTTCAATCCTATCACTTCAATTTAAATTTATTTGTATAGACAATGGTATTGTTGTTTAATCCACATCCTGTCAAAACAGTGGACTAATAATATTTTAGAAATTTATATAAAATTATGTTTTGAAACGTACCCTAGTACTTTAGACTTCAAGATGAAAGGTTATATTTAATCCTACACAAACTTCATAAAAATGAAGTTAATTTTGCAGGTACCCCCATTTATCTGGAACTCTATTATCCAATATGCCACATTATCCAGATTGCTACTTTGTCCCCCAGCATGGGATGCATGCCCCCTTCAATATGAATCTTCTACTGAGGAGCAAGAAAAGGATTTGGATTAGGAAGAGGTTTAGAAAATAGAGCAGAAATCCCTGGCCAGGTCTGAGGGAAAGAGGAGTCCCCAGCCGCAAGGGAGACAACTCTGCTGCTGAATGGTTCCTGCCCTCTTACTTAGCCAAACTGTTGTCTATCCCAGCAATGGAGGATTTGGTATGAAATTTGCCTGATTACCACGCCAAAAAAGTACCAGAGTACTACACAGAATGCCACACTTCATATAAACTTCTGCTTTTCAAGCAGTTTGCTGCTCATAAATGCTAACATACATGTGAAAAATATGATTAGATAAAGGAAGTGCAGTATGTAGCAGCAATGTTTTAGAGCTAATACTGAAAAAATACTTCCCTCCCGAAAAGAGGTTGGTTGGTCTTAGTGTGAAGAATACATGAGGAAAGATATAAATGTAGGCAATTCAGAGACAACATTTGTGCGTGCCTTAGAGGTATGTGTATATATAAAGAAGCTAGCCAGCTCTGAATGTTGAGTTTATGATATATTAAACTATGACACAATGCAACAAAAGATCTTTTTACAAAAGACCATTATCATCTGTTCACATAACACATGGTAAAAGAAGAATGCTTCATACAGGGAGGATGAATGAGAACAATTACTTTGTTACCTTCAAAGCGTCTGACGAAGTGGGATTTTCTCCCACGAAAGCTCATGCGATTAATAAATCTGTTAGTCTTTAAAAGTGCCACAAGACTCTGTTGTCTTTGTTACCTTGGAACATTGTGGAAAACTAGATCCTGTATCCTACAATATTTCATGAAAAACAAATTTTAAAACAACATAAAAAGTGCTTTCAACTCTTAAGAATTCTTCTCTTAAAAGTGGGATAAATTTTAACATAAATATCTGTTTGGAAAACACTTCATCGTCCCACATAAATCATTGTGAATGACAATACAGCAGGAACTGTCAATATCCCTGTCAGAGCAGGAGGTGAAAAGGTAAATGCTAAAAATATTCAGTTGAAATCTGAAATATTTATATTTTGAAATGCTGCTGTAATTGATTCTGATGCTTTATGCTTCAGAAAACAGGCTCTTTAGTCAGACTGCATCTCCAGAGATTCATAGATACTAAGGCCAGAAGGGAGTAGAGTGATCTGCTAGTATAACTCTTTGTAACACAGGCCAAAAAACTTCCTCATAATAGCTCCTGATTGAGCTAGAACATATCTTTCAGAAATAATCTAATCTTGATTTTAAAATTGCCAGTGATGGAAAGAATCCAGCACAATCCTTAGGAAATTGTTCCAGTAATTAATGAACCCTTACTTAAAAAGTTACGCCTTGTTTCAAATCTCAATTTATCTGGCTTTAACTTCCAGCCATTGATTATATTATGCCTTTGCTAGACTGAGGTGCCTATTAACAAATATTTATTTCTCATGTAGGTATTAAGAGACTATGATCTAGTCACTTCCTAACTTTCTCTTTGTTAAGGTAAATAGAACGAGCTCCTTCAAGAGAGGAAGAGGTATATCATAGAAATCCCTGGCACTGGAGTATCATGGGAGATGTAGTGTGGCCAGGGAGCCCAGCCAAAAGAAGAGAATGGAGACATAAGGCAATCATACTATAACTACCAGGAAGCACTGTGACAGCATTTCCAAGTCAAAACCTTTTGGGGTTTGGACCTTCTTGTTTTTTGATGAACAATCAAAATTTCCCATGGAAAGCAGATGATGCTTGCAAAAAACCTCTGCTGAAAACCAGTTTTTATACAAAATTTTCAACCTGTCCTAAAGTTAACCCCCTGTATTTCAGCTAAATGGGCTACATGCTGGGCACAGCTTAATGGCACACAGTTCAGAAGGGGAATGATTTAATGTTTACCTTTGCATTTCTGACCCTGGGATTGCAGGTGAAGGTCTGGTTCCCTGATATGTTACAGCAGCCTAAAACCCAGTCTAGCTTACACGAACTTCAAATGGCACCATGCAGCTGACACCATAGTCAGGGACTGGTATGGTGTGAGGTCATCTCAGCCATTCCTCTTTTCCTCTAGCCATGTTAATTTCAACAGCAGCAGGAAAGGGGAAGGAGTGAGATCCTCTTCATATACCAATGAGTGATTCCCTTGCATTGAAATATTCTTCCCAAAAGAGTTTAAGATGGCTCTATTGCCAGAGTCCACCAGCATTGTGACACAAGACAATTACACTGTTCCCAGGAATCTGACACAGTGTCTTCAAGGCACTAGCTATGATTGCATCTAAACAAAACACACACTCCTTCACCCTTGGTAGACTAAGCATCTACGGTAAAGCTCTTATTTTTCAAAGTAATCCTAAATCCATGTTGGCAGAATAAACAATCACTTCTAAATGCATGATTTATTGTTCAGTGTTTTATCTGCTACCGAAAAGAAACTATTGATTTTTTTTTTTCCTCTCCCACCACCTGGAGGCAATTATTGTGGTACCAGACATTATGATTGCTGTTAACTATGATATTGTATGGGCAGCAACATAGCTATTTAATCACAGGCTAATATCGATCAGCTATCTTCAAAAATAAATGTAACATTACCAGACATCGCTGTTTGTTCAGTTCAGCATTTTATTTTGACAATCTACTATTTGGAGAAAATCTCAGCTGAAAACTATATATCCCTTTAAATGTATGCTGTAATTTTAATCCATTTTTATTTGGAAAAAAAAAAACCTGAAGCAACATTTTGATTTTAGCTGGTGTGGATGGGGGAATCAATTTTATAAAAATATTTTTTTCAATTCTACTATTATTCAAGAGTTAAACCAGTTTCTTAGATTGAGCTGTAGTGCCCATTGGCTTTAGTAATACTGCACAACAAAAAGAACTATTCTAATTTAAAGGGCAGTGATTTATTGCCATTTCTCTTTTGCCCAAGCAGTATCATTACTAATCTTTTGGATTTTTATAGCTGAATATGATGCACTTAAAGAAATGGTGTCAACCTTAAAAGTTACTCTTCCACCTCAAGACTGGTTACTGCCATTCCACATAACCCGTGTGTGTGTGCGCGTGTGTACATGTATACCTGAATGATATTAGAAAAAACCACATTTTCCTTATCTTTTTTTTTTTTTTGCACTTTGTTTGCTTTGTGCATTTGACAACATTTTGCTTACTGAGTTTGCATCCCCCCTATAGTCAATGAAGTCCCTGTGCCACAACTGACTCTGTGAGGTAGATCTTCAGCAATGTAAATGGTGATAGCTCCTTGATTTCAATGATGCTCGGACAGTTTACACTAGCTGAGGATATACCTCATGGCTAGTTCCCCAATACAGTCAATGGAGTTCTACCCTAGAAGTTCTCAATACAGAACTTAGGACTTGTCCAGTGTCCCTTTTTCCTTGCATGAGTATTTTAACCTCAATGGGAGAGCACTTTTTTTTTTTTAAGTTATTATAAACCTACAGCACAAAGACTCAGGCACTGATGTAGTAGCTGAAACAGTGATTAATTGTTCAATATGGTTGGACTTTCAAGCTGTTGCTGGTCCTCTGAGATGTGGCAGCAGACCTTGTTGGTCGAACTGGGCAAAATTGTCATAACTTTTTTTTTCAACCTGAAGCTAGCCTGTTTACAAAGCAATCTTATAACAACATTGAAAAATATTTTGTTTAAATTTTCATTGAAAAGTTCACTGTCTAGAGGCTGTTGACAGTTGGAATAGCCATTTCTCCTTGAAAAGAATTATAAATCTTGAAAAATGTGGTCAAGAAGAAGGTGATTCTCCCTAACATCCAAAAAATTCTTAAGCACTGAAAACTGTTGGTTCTCTGCAAAAATATGGCCTTGATCTTGGAAGGTGATCTGAGTAATGAAGTTGCTTGTACCTGTGTAGAGCCATATTGAAGTTGAGAGGGCTCTATTTGGACACAAAGGTCCATCCACACAGATCTAGGTTCATTTGTTCAGCTGCTAACACAATTGGATCATATTTCAAATTATGAAAGTTTGTCAGGCAGATAATTTGTTAAATAAAATATTACACTTTTTTTAAAGATAGTAGAAAGTAGTTGTAATATGAGCAAAAATATTAATTTTGATGCTTTCTTCTTGCAGTATTGTTCTAGGAGCTGGTTCCACAGTGTTTAAACCTTATCATTTTTGATTGAGAACACTTTTTCTCTTTGAGGGAAATATTTCTTATGAATTTGACTTGTCCATTCCTGCATGACTGTAGTTACCTAGTGACTTCAAGTTTGCCTTTAACTGCAGTACAAAAACATCAGACGTCACTAGCCTAGGACTTTGACATGTTATTCCAATAAAGTGTGGAAGGATCCTGTTTCAAAAGCGATCTTGGAAGTTCTGCTTCTACATTGGTGATGCTCATGTATGCACCAGATGTTGAATTTGATCTCTGGGATGAAAAATTTCCTTTAAAGCAAAGCTTAGGACATCCTCATGCTCCTTTTCTATCTGATATCTCCTCGTATAGTATGTTCTTAGGTATATTCAATCTTCCAGTGTGCTCAAGTGGCCCACCTGGACAGTCATCTTTGCTTAAGCAGGGCTGCCAAACTTTGTACCTTTGCCCTTTGAAGAACTTCTGCATTAGTAATTTTATCTTGCCATTTAATGTTGAGTATATGGTATAAGCAGCACAAGTAGAATCTTTTTAGCCTTTTCTCCTGATGAGTGTAAGTTCTCCATGTTTTTCACCATACCTGAGAGTGCTGAGAATGCTAGCTTGGTACATTACCACTTTTGTCTTGATGGTAAGCTTTGGGTTGCTCTATGCTCTTTTATTTAGTATACTAAAAGTGATAGCAGCCTTTCCAATGTGAACATGTAGTATCTAGGTGGCGGAAATAACCTCATTTGTTGCTGTTTGCACACCCTATTAGTTTAATGGTCCTGATAGATAAGAGACTTGTCCTGTAGGTGGACACATAGCACAGCAATAGAATCTGCACTAAGTTGACCACCTAAAAACAAAAGGCTAGAGAGCCCATTCTGGAGTAATCTTTAGGTTTGCCCAAATGCACCAAGGGCAAGTTTTCACATGAGCTCAAATCCACCACTCATAAAGACAGGTGCTCCACTGAAGTCAGAAGAGTTGCATCCATAGTGAATGTGATCCATGTAATGCACCAGGTCCTGATTTATTTACTTAACTCCATCCTTATTGAGGAAAACACTTAAATAGGTGCTTGAATTTAACTGCTCCTGAATAGGGATCCTTTGCTGAATCAGGACTCAAACTTACAAAAAACAAAAAAATAATATTGGACTAAACACTGATACCCAAATTTTTAGACTGAATTAATTGTTTAGCTAAATAAATCATTAACATTAAAAATATATTTTTATTATTATTTCTTTTTCTATGAGGATACTCCCTTTAGTAGCTTGAATACCTCATATTTGCTTTACTTTTCCAGTCCTTTAAGCCTGAGTAGTGGAATGGAAAGATGGAATAGTTGGAGGACTATAGATAAATGAAGGCGATTCACTGCCTATTTTATATTGGACAGGAAATTATCACTAAAGCAGGAGATGTAGAGCTGACATCTCTTTCTCAAAAACTAAATGATTTTTCCATGCCTGCACCACTAAAAGCTGTGAGATTTATTATCAAATTACTAGGAAACACAAAGCATTCAATTAGGGTTTGACTGCAGTTCCATGTTTTTAATTCTTCTTCACACACATCTTGCCTGAATCACTTTTATTTCTAATTTATGGAATGCATTAGGAGAATACGCCTAGTGTTCACTTTCCTCAAAAGACATTAGAAGGAATTCAGTTATTTTAATACATTTTATTTCTTTTTTTTTTTAAATCCTTGAGTCTTGACAAATTTGCTTGTCGTAAAAACACAATACAGTTTTATTCAGTTGACTGAAAAGCACAGTGTTGTATCTACCACATTACCACTGATTCATCAGTAATAGATGAGTAAAGTTACAACATAGGATATTTCAGGATGTATATAAATGACATTTCTAGTTCCACTGGGATCCTGGTTTCTCTATGACCCTGCCAGCAGGTAGAGGATCTTGGGGAGCCGCTGCCCCACACACACACACACACACACACACACACACACACACAAGCGAGGTTGAAGTTAATAGGTGTTTTATTGGGGGTGACCAAGGGTAAATGGAATGGGGCAGTAAGGTATGTAGTGTCACAGTGGGATAGTGTAGTTGTAAATGTTATGATAAACCAATGTAAATCAATGTGAACAAATGGAAACCAATGAGGTTTTTACAAGTATAAACCAATACAGTAAAGGTAATGACTGAAACTATACAAAGCAACTGTACCAATGAGAGACAGAGCAACTGTACCAATGAGAGACAGTCAGTAAACGTAAGGTTTGGGGAAATGACCAGGGAGTATGGGCAAGCAGTAGCAGAGGGATAAGGAAAAACACAGCAGCAGAGGCTGCAGTAAGCCTCGAAGCCCTGCAGGGGGAGGCTTTAGGTAGTCTGCAGGCTAGGTGTGGAGGCACCCAAGACGGGCTGGAGCGTGCTTGGAGCGGAGGTGAGCAGGGGAACAGACCAGGGAAGCAAAATTCAGAAGGTGGGGGCAGGGTAACAGGTGGAGGGAGTGCGCGGGAAAACTGGGCAAGGGAATGGAGGTAAAGGAGAGGTCTAGGGTGGATCTTGGCAGCAAAACACATGGGGTCAGGGGGTTTGAGGGGAAGACCAGACAGGGGTTTCGGGTGGCAGAAAAACAGCGGCAAAGGAATGGAAAGAGGGTTTGGGAAGTTCGGGGCAAGTGGCAGAGGGGAAAAGGCAGCGAGGGAATGGACCTGGGGGAGAGCGAGTCCGGGGAAAGTCGGGGAAAGCGGTGGCGGGAGCAAAGGGAAAGTGGCAGGGGGGGGCACAGGGAGTGGAAAGCGGGTTCGGGAAAGTCGGGGAAAGCGACGGAGGGCAGCAAAGGAAGTGGAGAGCGGGTCCGGGAAAGTCGGGGAAAGCGGCAGAGGGGGCAAAGGGAGAGCAATGGAGAGGCGGACAACGGCAAGGGGGTTCGGAGAAAAGCACATGGAGACGGGGAAGGCAACGGCCAGGCGGCAAAGGGCTCGGGAAAGGCACGGAAAGAATCTTAACAGATCTATAATGGGGCACAATAGTAAAAACTTAATCTAACAAAGATAAAACTAAGGAGAAAAAACCGGTCAGCAAATCAGCAGCAACAAACTTAACTTAACACAGCTAAGGCAACAAGCTTACAATAGTAAAACTTAACACAACTAAGGCAACAACTCACAATAGCAAAACTTAACACAGCTAAAGCAACAACTTGCAATAGTAAAACTTAACACAGTGTGAGGTTGGAACGGCTGGGAGCAGGGAGCTCCGGGCAAGGTCCACAGAGGCAGACAGCTCAGCAGCGGCACGGCTTATGCTCCCACGGCGGAAAGGAACTGCGGAGCAGGAAGGGGTCTCCGGTACAGACCCCGAAGTAAATTTAGAGCTAGCCCACTGGGGAAAACGATCCCAACGACCTAAGGCAGAGAGAATCTGAGAGAGAGGGATCTTACCAATCCCCAGGAGAGCAGCAAGGACGGAAGCAGAAGCAGAAACAGCATTGAAGAGTGCAGAGAGGACTCGGTTCAGTTCGTAGTTCAGGAGATCTCCAGGAGAAAATTCGTTGTTTGTGGGAGGGGAGTTAAAACGGGGATACGCTCAATAAAAATTAGCTGGGAGTGGAGAAAGGGTCCCCCAAAGACCCCAGGTTGATCAGGCCAGGAGGCAGTGCAGGAACCTATTCTGAGGTCTGGCCCCAAAAAGGTCTGCTTTTATAGACAAATTCAAACAGTTCCCGCTGGTAATTCTGATAGGCTCCCTGAATTACAGGGGCGGAGAGAGGGCAGGGAAAACTGCAGGCAAAAACAAGGAACATGTCTGGGCAGAGTCTTGGGCTGCAGGTATGTGACTCATAGTCACAGGTGTTGGTGTGTGACTCATGCCCTTTGTGAAAAACAAGCCACTCTGGTCTTGCACTCCTGGGCATTGTCCACCCTATGCCGAGCCAGGGCTGGAACAATAGTTAAGGGGCCTCCTCCCTAGGCAGGGCCATGGCACCAAAGAAGCTGTAAAAAAGCCATTCCCATGAGCAGCCTGGGAGGGGTGGCCACACAAACAAGGGAGACAAAAACTGGCACAGGGGAACATCTGTCAGGGACACTCTAGACTCATTCAGGTACTAAAGAAAGCATGGCCAAATTTTCCTAGCTTTACACATGTGGTTGCATGTCTATGTATTTTAGGATTTATGTGGCCCCCATTGGTACAGCATCTGAGTCTATCGTAACTTTCAGTGTATTTATCCTCACAACACCCATGTGAGATAAAGAAGTGCTTTTACCCCCATGGTTGACTTGAGGCACAGGCCGACAAAGTGATTTCTGGGAAGCTTATGGCAATGCAGGGAATTGAATAAAGCTCTCCCAAGTCTCAGATACGGCCAGCAGTCCATTGCAGTTAGCCCAAGTGATTAGATTTTCATGTGAATGATACTGACAAGTCAAATAATGCTGCCCCTGGGATCCAGCAACATAGTTCAGATCTAGATTTGAATATCCCACTGGTATTCAAAGACAGGGTTTTGGCACGTCACTCTAAAGAGACTGAGA
This sequence comes from Pelusios castaneus, assembly GCA_007922175.1. Lineage (NCBI taxonomy): Eukaryota > Metazoa > Chordata > Testudines > Pelomedusidae > Pelusios > Pelusios castaneus. The sequence continues at coordinate 11,081,282 of ML685813.1, forward strand.
GGCCATTTTTAAAACCTGAATGTGGGGTGGTTGTTTGAAAAGACTCCCCAAGTTCACAATAGTTTTGGTTTGATCCTAACCCCTAATAAAATATGGGTGTTTTGCCCAGTGAACCAGAGCAGTAATCCTCAGTCTTGCAGAGCTGATGAGCCACATTATTGGAGATATTGACAGCCACTACATCACTGTAGATTCATGCTCTGATATGGGGGGGACATATCACCCCATTGTGCCATGATTTCTTGTGCCTCATTAATTTCATATATGACACTCACTTTTTTCTTCCTTTACCCTATTTCCTCCCTAGCGGCTGGAAAAATATATGGATGTTTCTCATTTTCCCTCCAGAGTCAAAGGACCTCTGATCAAACCAAAAGACACTGCAAGACCCACATGAAGGGTTCAAAGAGCTGCTAGTGGCATTAGAACCACAGACTGAGGATCATTAAAGAGCATTAAATTTCCAGACCCGCCGAGCACAAGCCCAGAATTATACTTAGCAGTGGAACCTGTTTGCTACTAGACTGACTATTCCTCCTTTTTCAAGGTAAAAGCTCTAAGTTTTAGCAGATGCCAATGCTATACACCTGAATTAAAATGAGGACAGTGGTTCATATGGGAAGGGCACTGACTTGACTGACAATATTTAAGGTTTAACAAGAGACTTTCATAAATATACAATAAATAAATAAATAACACTTGATTCTCTTAATCAGGTAGGAGTTACTTTCAAAGAAGGATCATTGTAGAGTAGAAGTCAACTGAAACTATCCAAATGTCACCAAAGTCAAATTAAAGGATGGCTCTCCTTCCCAGGGAGTTATATTTCAAACCATAAACCCACTACACATTTGGAGTAACTTGAGTCTTTGCCAGAGAGGTGATTAATGAAAAAAAGGGAAAAAAACCAAAAAAAACAACAACAAAAAACTTCATGGAGCTTGGGTGAAGATACACTGAAAGATACAGAAATGCCAGTTTCCTGACTCTAGCTGGATCACAGCCTGTGGTTTATAGAAAGACTTCAAATTCCAAACTGATACTTATGTGGATTCATTTACAGGTCTTTTTCTGTTCTATTTACAGCTTTTCTCACATAAACAATTCCAAATAATCTCCAGGCATCAAAATTCTAGGATTTCCATTCACATAGAAGCCATTAAGCAACTATCTTTGTGAATACAGTCATTATGACACTCTAGATTGGTGGAATGAAAGAAAAAGAAAAGTAAGCAGATGCAGTACTAGCTATGTACATACATAAACCCAGTGAGGCTCTTGGATCTTGGTGGTCATCAGTTCAACTGTAGTGTGTCTCTCATTAATGAACCGTCATTGACCTTTTTGTATTTAAAACAATACCGCCTGGATAATAAGTGTTGTTTGATTTTTTTTTTTTTTATTAACCTATTTCATGCATAGTGATAAACAGACTATTGTATTTTGCATTGTGGATTACTGTAAGATCTTTGAATTCTGACAAGTAAATCATATTTTTTCTACAGAACTCAACCTAGGAATGTAAACCTATTAGCATTTTAGGTTTTCTCTCCAGTAGGAAATTGCTTAATCTATTTATTTTAATTCCCTTGCCTGTAGGACATCTCTCTCTGTCTTGGAAATAGCATTTGACAAGTACTTGAAGATTACAATGTTAAGATTATCATAATAATTAGATCCATTTGTAGCATTTCCTAGTTAATTTATAATATAGTACCATTGTAATAACAATGAAATATCAGATGTTTGAGGGAACACTTAACCTCTTTTCTAGAATTGGGGCCAGATTTTCAGCTGATGTAAGTCACCATAATGCCTCTGATTTCAATGGAGCTACACCCAATTGCAGAAGCTGATAATCTGTCCTTTATTATTTACATTTTTCTGATAATACCATTTAAAAAGTTTGAGAATAAAAATTATTTCCCTAACAAGTGGCATTTTCCATTTGATAAATTTTGCTTTCCCCACCCTCATTTTCACTCGAGTTAAAATTAACGTTTTTTTGGTTTTTGGCTCGAGGGCCATAGATATAATTTTTACAACCCTGAAGGGCCACCACTCTCCATCAGCAGGCTCCCCACCAATGCTGCCAGATGGAAATTGTTCAACAAGGAGGCAGCCTTCTCCTGGCAGCAGAGGGGCTGAAGCTCCTGGAGGCACGCTGCTGCCAGAACAGATGAGCCCAGCAACTGCTGGGGATTGGTGGGCTTCCTGGGGTCCCAAGAGGAGGCAGCCAACCAGGACCGGACGAGCCATGGGTGATTGCCCCCACCACCATCTGGACTCAGTAAGCAGCAAGCAGCCACAGCTGCCTGCTGCTGGGGACTCTGGGAAGTCCCAGGCACGGTGCCTGGGCCCCTGGCAAGGGTGGGTGGCAGCAGGGAGCCTGTGGGCTCCCTACAGGAAGCTGAGAGATTGCTCTCTCAACTCCCCTACACTGCCTCTTTTGTTGGTGGAAGGGATCCTAGGGAGGTCACACTCAACCGATATAAGGATGGCTGTGTGTACACCAGCCACCGTCCTAATTATAATAATTAAAGCGGTGGCTGTCTGTCAGCAAAACTTTTTCTGGCAGAACTCTGTAGTGTAGACATAGTCTGAGTCCCACAAGCTCAAGTCAACTGACATGGGCCAGCCTTGGGTGTTTAATTGTTGTGTAGATGTACCCTGTGTATTTCTAATTCGGCCCCTCTTGTGTGTGTATATTATGAGAGTTTAAAGGCCACTATCTCATTCAGCATTTAGGATGGGCAGTAAATGAATCAGGGGTGTACAATAAGGAACACAATGTCTATGGGACATATGCTTCATTCCCTTTAAAAATTGGAAGATGCATAGAGAATGAGGAAGAGCACTAACTGTGACACCTTATTTCTAGAGCCCTGTGCAGATACAAAAAATGTGGATCCGCATCTGCTCAGTGTCAGCCTGTATCCGATCCAGGATCAACATGCCAGGTGTTATATCCATCTGCATCTGCACCGCCCCCACCTTGCAGCAGCTCCTGCTACGAGTATAGAATCAGAGCATCCATCTGGCTGCTGCTGGGTGGGGGAAGGAGTTGCTGGGGCTTTATAGTCAGAGGTGGGACTAACCAGTAAGCTGACCTCCCACGAGCTACTGTCTCTGATAGGCTGGCAGAAATGAGCTAGAATTGGCTGGAGCGCTTCCTTTGTTCCCTGCTTGCTCCCTGCTCTCCGCAGCTGAGGCACAGGCAGCAGCTGCAGCTATTGCACCCTGGGCAGATAAAAATAGAATTCTCATCCGACCTCCAATCCGCAACAGTGGATCTGTGGGCGGGTGCGGATACCCGCGGATCTGAAGCACATACTCATGGATCTGCAGGGCTCTACTTATTTCTGATGCTTCCTAATGTGTGAATGCTCTGCAATCTTAATGTTTTAAAGTCACTTTTGTTTGTAATTTCCTAGGGATTTTTTTTAAAAGGCAAACCCAGATAATATCGTCTGCAACTATTCCTCTCACCCTCCTCATCATAGTTTGAACACTAAATCTTTAATACAGATGCTGAACCTTTGAGCTACCAAACTAATGGTGTAAGATGACAGTAGGAGAAGACTGTTATCCTATGTGAAGCAGCCAGTACAAGTGAATGCATAACACCCTGAAGAGTAGGTAGCTCCATTTTAAAGTTAGCATAGTCAAGGGTAAAGATGTCAGGTTGTTACTGAGTGGTGGTGTGTAAGTAGATAGGATTTGGTGCTCCCAGATGAGATATGTGTGTTCTGTTCCAAGTCATGTAACCTCTTCGTAGGTATGACGTCCTGGGTGATAACAAGGGGGCTACAAAGGTGCAGAATTAGAAAAATCACTTGGTACAAGATGAGTCTGGAACTCATGGTCTCCTGGTATGCAGCTCACATTCACCTAAGACAATTGTTATTTTGATAGAGGACAGCACTAGAATCTGCAAGATTTTTTGTTTTTTGTTCAGAATTTGAACTCTGAGTAATGCTGAAACACAACAACAAGGTTGAACGTGCATACTGTTGAAGGAATTTTTACTATGTTGCCAGAAACAAGCTGTATTATATAAACCACAGATGAGAAATGGGTGGGGTGTTGGCAACTTGTAACTGCCAAATCTGAATGGATTCCCATGAGGCTAGCAAAAGACATTTCCTTGTCCCGAGGACTAATTCCCCTTTCCAGTTTCCAAGCACTGCTGCCAACTATACTGGAGCTCTTGAAAAATAGATTACAAGAATAATTTATAATGCAAAATGTTCAATAACCTTAACATAGTTGTTTCTGTCCCCGCCCTCATACTAGGAATTACTTTGTCCACCAGTAAAAACAGCCCAGTTTTGTGATAGGAAGCAGCCGTAAACATATCCTATTTTTACAGAGTCCTGTAATGCATCGCAGAGCAAACAGGAACTAAGCTTGTGAACTGTAACTTTATTAAAATGGATGCTTAAAACACTATATTACAATTTCCAACCATTAGAACATTTTGGATGCCTCTATGTGCCGTAGTAAGCATCATCTAAAGACTGGTCCACACTTCCAAAATTCAGTGGAAGTCAACGGGAGTTACGCAAGCTGTTCTGCAGTGCTTTTGTAACTTCTGTTGACTTCATAACTTCCATTTAGTGTGCCATCATCTCTACTCTACTGTGCCTATCAGAAAAGCATTCTCATCAATGCAGTGCTACGCCTTTGGGGGTGATAGTTTTCTTAGACTTCTGGATCAATTGAGCAGATCTTCACTTCCACTCAATTGATCCAGATAAATCGATCTAATGTGACAGATTTGCCACCATCAGTGAGGACATACCTGAAGACAAAAAATTATTTAACTACAAAAAGAATTATTTAATTTTAATTTTATTTTTATTTATTTAACTACAACTGAAACCTCAAAGTATATTGCCAAACAAGGAATGACCTGAGTCAATAACAAATGCTTGTCATTAACTAAATGTGATTACAATTTCCTTAAAATCATCAGCTCCATTCTATGACCTCTCTCTCAGAATGCAACCTATGACTCTATGAAGTAAATTAATAGGCCATAAAACATGCATTTGGTTGAGTTTCAACTACAATGCTCCAACTATTTGTAGGATAGTAGTTATTTATAGAAAATCTTTCATGATTTCGGAAACATTCAAGGTTTCATCAAAAATCTCACTTAATGCTGATGGATTGTTTTTTAGATTTGTGTGATTTATAAAATTCTGCCAACTACCACTGTATAAATATATATGCTTTCTAAGCTATTCCACTGGTTGATATCCTCAAAGATTTTGATTGCTAAGGAGAGACAAGGTTCCAAGGTGCATAGTTATTATGAAGTGGAAGCCAGATCACTGTGGTAATTATTAGAGATGGGTGAACCAGCAGGAACCTAGAATCATTTAGGTTTTGCAAAATTCTAAAAATTCTAAAATTTTCAAGTGTTATTCAAAAGGCTGCCACCTACCACAGATTCTCTGCTATTGGGGACTCTGTGTAGTTATTTACCCTGATGAAGCACAGAATAGAATGGTAACATTTATTATCCACTCTACACAGGGTCAATGACAAACAATACGAATAGACACCATTCTACTTTGGTTGTGTATAAAACCACATACCATAAACACCAATGATTACAGGGTGCATGATGGAAGAGAACCAGGCCTCATACATTATAAATAAACATAGTAATTTCACAATGTTACCTATAACAGCTCAAATTAATTGTTAACAATGAAAGATTTTAAATGTACATTTTACTTGTCAGTATTTATGCTCTATGGATACATCGGTTACAATTTCTTTCAACTTGATCAGTGAGGGCAGTTTTCAGTTGTGTTTACGGTCAATTTTACTTCCATATTGTCAGTTACCAATGTTTGGGTTTCAAAGACTGAAGGAAAATGTTTCATTTGAGATCAATATTTATATCATTAGAATATATGTTTTTAATCATGAGGGGAAATTATGTATACTTTTAATAAAGACCTAGTTTTACAAAATCTAAATATTGAGCCAAATTAAAGTTAATTATCCTTTTAACGTTTGTATATAATGGCATAGAGATGTGTGGTTACTTACACAGAAAATAAAGGTACAGCACAGCCCTAAGAACATTCAAATTCAGGTCCAAGTCCTGCAGTCTTATCCACACAAACAAACTCTTATGCGTGCAGAGAGTTTCAATGACCTCAGCTGGAGCCATTTGTAGGACCAGGTCCTTGGACGGGTAGGTATGACACATTAAAAAATGACATCAGGCAAGGAAGAAGGTTATACATTTTCTTGTTTTTGCAAGGTGCACATCATGTTAATTTTATATTTATTAACTTAGATTTAATTGTTTCTGTGGGAGTCATTGCTAGAGAGTGATTCAACTTTTGTAATTCCCTTCTACCCTCATAGATGAACCCATCTATATTCAAGAGAAAGCTTTTAAAATGTGGTGTGTTCTTGTTTTCTTTTCCCCACAAAGTTCTGTGGTATGCAAACAATTTAAAAAATAGAAATCTTAACCCTACATACTGGATAACCTCCTATAGGGGAGCATAATTAAGACTGGACTGATGACCAGTTGCCTTAAGAATGGAGTAGCTGATGAACTACAGTGGAAACCAATCTATCTTACTGGAAAGTAGTAAAAACTGGTGGATTCAGATCTCATTCCTCCAGGCATTCAGAATGTACTGCAGTTAAAAATTTAATAAATGAACAAAACTCAACAAAAAAGATAATTTAAAACCCAAATAGAATAATAGAAGTGAAAACAGCATCATTAAAATGGGAGGAGTCATACACCAGGATAATAGCAACTAAGAAATAAAGCAGCTGTGATTTGATGATTCAATTTTTTTTTTAATTTACCAAATTTTCAGACATAATTATCCAACCCAGTAGTAGCTGTAGGTGCTCAACTCTTAAAAATCAGACAACTTACTCCCGCTGATCAATATAGATTTGGATGACTAACTCCAGTCATCCAAAACTGAAGGTTTCTAGCCACAGGAAGCTTTTGGATTAGGTGAAGCAGGCACACGCCTAGGGCCCTGAGCAGTAAGAGGCTCCGTCACCTGCTTTACCTACCCCAAAAGCCACACCTACCTCAGTCAGCAGCAGGAGGAGGATCTGGTGCCTGGGGCCGGGACTGGTGGTGGGAGCTGGGGCTGGTGGTGGAAAGGGACTGGGGTTATGCCAGCCAGGAACTGGAGGGCACCTGCTGGAATGCTGGCCACCCTAACCTGAGGCCTGGCCCTGCTCCCTTTTGGCACCTGAGGGTGCAGTGGGCGGGGCTGTCACGGGGGCTGGCAAAGGTTGCTAATGCCTGATCTATGACTTTACCTCAGAGTAGCACCTTGGAACACCATATTCACTATTGTGACATGATTATATGTTTGATCCAATGCATGCCTTAAGAGATGTCATTTTAAACATCTTAATCTGTTGAACATTAATATCCTGTTGGACTGCATGTATTATCATTGCATAAATAATATTGCAATATGTGTTACTGAAATACATTGTGAGGTTGGGAAATCCTGGAGCCAGCCTTTCATTTGCAACAAAGAAATAGCCATCACAGGCCAGGCAGGCATTAATGGCTCATCAACACCCAATCCACTATTCCAGAGACTTCTCAGATAAGACATAAATGCCTTCGTGGTAGATTAACTAGCAGCTGGAAGAAAGTATTAAAGAGGAAGAGTGACATCATTGGGCCTCTCTACCCCACCTCTCAATACTTGGAAACACATCTGGAAGACAAAGACTTTTGAACTGGGGAAGAGTGGTCCCAGGCTAAAAAGGAAGTCCAGTGTGTGTATTGAGGAATTGTAACCTGCTTGTACCATCTAATAGGGTAAGACGCTGCTTGACTCAAATCCTGCTTAGTTTGTAGAACTTAGACTGCAAATTTACTTTTATTTCTTAAGTAACCAACTTTGATCTCTATGCCTGATACTTATAATCATTTAAAATCTAGTTTTTCTGTAGTTAATAAATCTGTTTTATATTTTACCTAAAACAGTGGTTTGGTTGAAGTTCTAAGGAAATCTCAGTTCAGGTTACAAAGGTTGGTGCATATCAACTTCCCTATGTAGAAGTGGCAAATTAAGTAATGAACTTACACTGGGGTCAAGTTTCTGACCAGTGCAAGATGGTACAGTTCTAGGATGCTGGACTGGAGCTGGGAGGCAATTGGCTGGAGTCTCTCTGTTGATGGTTTTTGAGGGGCTGGGAGATCATGTAACACAGTTAGGTGTGTCCCTACATGTGGATGGCTGTGAAAGAACAATTTGTGTCAAAGACTCATAGCTTGACATTAGCATCACAGTGAGAGAGACAGCTCAGGACGGAGGGATTGGAGGGCTCAGCAGTCCCACAGTCCAGATTAAACAAACAAGGAGTCCTGTGGCACTTTTAAAGACTAACAACTGTATTTATTGCATGAGCTTTTGTGGGTAAAATCTCACTTCATCAGATTCATAAAATAGAAACTTCAGTATGGAAGGAGATATATAAATGCCATATATAAATGGGTAAGTTTCAAGGTCACTTCAGTTTGTTTAAAAAAAAAATCTGAGCAAGTTGTTTTTGCTTCAAACTGTGGAACAAAAGATAAGAAGGTGGAAAGGTAAAAAGTAAAAATGACTTTTTGTAATGAGAGAGCCAGGCCAAATCTCTAATCAGACCTAATTTAATGGTGTCAAATTTGCATATGAATTGTAACTCTGCAGTTTCCCTTTGGAGTCTTGATTTGAAGTGTTTTTGTTGAAGCACTCTAACTGTCATGTCTTCCACAGAATGTGCAGGGAAATGGAAGTGTTTCCCTGTTGGTTTTCAAATATTACCATTTGTGGTATCTGATTTGTATCCATTTATTTTTTTGTGCAGAGACAGTCCAGTTTGGCCAATGTATAAGGCAGAGGGGCATTGTTGGCACACAAATACCAGATCGGTTGTCCCCAAGGAAATGGTGCACACAGCACAGAAGCAGCTGGTGATATCTCCTTCTCCAATACTGTAAAATTTTGCAGCTTCTATGATTTGACTCAGGATTCACTCCTTGCTTAACACCACATTACTGAGATGTATTTACAGTGAAAACAAGTTTGTTATCAAAGTTTCAAGAAATATTGAATAAGACTATACAAACAAAAAGGTTTATGTATAAAACAAAACTATAACACTTTCCACTTAACATATTAACTTCCTGTCTCAAGAAGTCTTCTAGCCCGTGGCCTTTTACAGCATTTGTCACCAAGGTAGACAGAGATCCTGTTTTCATAAATGTAAACATCCTATCTGCTTCCTGGGGCAGGATAAAAGGGTGTCTTTTGCCTTCCACTTAAAGCCCAAAGTTCATTATCTCTTCTCTAAGTCAAGATAACTCCTCCAACTTATTTTCCTGTGTGCTACCATCCCATTGATTTCACATCTTCCTGTTGACTTTGTATGCACAGCTGTAGCCACTGTGTTGGCTTACAATGCTTAATTTACATGCCCACAGGGAGAGATGAATACACATATATTTCACAGAAATATTAATAACCAGTATGGCTTTCATATAAGACCTTACATGACATTTGTTGATAAACTTGAATGTATGTACCAGGAGGAAGGAGGTGAAAAGAATATCCTCCACCTTGGGATTTATGGTCACAGAAGAATTCTGCGACATACTTGAAAATAACATAAGAATTATACATTGAGTGTTAATTACTTTACTTTGGCAAGTAGATGGAAGTGATCCTAATCATTCAGCTTCTCCACAAGAGAAGAGATTTTCTGTACAGATAATTTTGCAATATTGGAGAGGGAGATTTCACCAGCTGCTTCTGTAGCTCCCAGTTGGATATTTAGTTTGCTAAGTATCTATTTTGCCTAGGATAAGAATAAGCATAATCAGGGCCCAGATCCACCACAGTTTTGCTTTTTTCTCCCCATGGTGTATACATGAACTTAAATTGATTTCCCTCTCCACCATCAGACCCTCCATCCTACCAAACTCAAATAACCCCCCTGCTTTCTCTTTCTCCAGCTAGAACCTGCCTGCTTTCTTTCCTGGTGAAGCAGACCAGCCTCATCCTCAAGACAGTCAAATCCCTTTTTCTCACTCTCTCACAGTAAAGATTCCCCACCCCAGTGCAGATGACCCTATTTTAAAGGACCATGATAGGCTGTAGAACTGTCTCCCCAGTCCCACCTTTAACTGGTCAAGCCCAACTGACTTTTGCTCTCCACCCAGCTTCCTCTCTTCTGATAGTATTTAAACTATGGTCTACCATAATTATATTCAAAAGTGTCCCAGAATATGTCTCAGGGTTCTGAATGCACAAAATTGAAAGAGGAAACTGAGATGGAAGACAAGAAAACAGTTGTGTGCTGGTCTGGTCCCTTGCACCTACCATTGTATTTACCAGCCTCATAGATTGTAGGTAGTGTGCCCTTCTGTGAGATGCACTAGGTGTTCATTTCTAGTCTGAGATCCAGAGATCTGGTCATATTCCAACATTAAGCATTCATCTAAAGTGAAACTCTAATCTTGTATTTGCATAGCCATCTCCCAGATTCTTAACTCCCTAGCAAATATTTTCAGTGCAATTTTAAAGGAGAAGTGGTGTTTTTTTAATGAGGAGAATAGTAGTGTACGAGGAGTTTTGGCAAACTTTTCACAGATATTTGTCCCACAACTCTAGTGTTGTCAACTTTCAAGATTTTACCATGAGTCTCATGATATTTGGTGTTTTCCATAAAACCCTAGCTCTTTCAGCATCTGATCATATGATAAGCTCATATTTCTTTTATAGAAATGGGGGAAGAGGGAAAATATGAATTCCTAGACTTTATGGTTGCAAAGAAAAGCTTGAAATGTGAACCTGAAAGGCTCAAAAATCAGAATATATTTTAAAGGCATTTAAAAAGGCTTATTATCATGAGTTTCTCATGAACTTTCAGTTAGGGCTTGACTCAAGGTTTTTGAATGCTTCTGATTCACTATACTGATGGTGTGGAAATCCTCCATAAAAGTTGAGTTATTTTTCTTTTATTTTCTACTTTGTTCCACTCATATTTCAATACCAGACATCATTCTAAAACACCACAAGGAGAGTTTTTCTAAAATATTTATTGGGCTATTAAAGTATACTGCCTTTCATAACTAGTGGATCATGTTTATAGAAAGCCTACCAGCTCTCATCACATGAGTCAGGTGCTTTTTGTTATGTTTCTTGTACAGGCACTGTAATAAAAGGACACTCTATTTGCACAATCAAATCTCCTTATTGCAAAGATGACCTACTGCAGAATGTGTTGGAAGGTTATTTAGAAGGAAAAGAGCTTAGGACAGGGTGCAAAATTCACAGTAATAATGCTCTTATAGCATTTTACATCAATAGATGTCACAATATTTGACAAAGGAGCACATTTGTTCCCATTTTAGAGATGGCAAAATTGTGGTATAGGGAGGAAAGTGACTTTTCTCAGGCCACTCACCTGGGAATAAGACCCAGTTTTCCTGAATTATAGTCCAGTGCTCTATCCACACAGCCTCCTCACTCCATTGACTTTTGTCAGTAGTGAAGGTTACTCTAGTGACCACTGGAATTATCCCAGGGAGAAATCTGTCTGATTGAATTATATTTTTTAGCTAAAGACAAAGAAAACTACACTTTTAGCCCTGATCTTTAAGGACAATGGCAAGTGCCTCAATTATCTGAATAATCAAATGAATGTCTGATAGACTAGTCAAATATTTGTAAATTCGGAATTGTAAATTCAGCCTAATTCCTATGGCAGGTTCATTCAGATGAATCCATTGTCAAGACTAAGTACATTCAGCAACAAAACACATTGTGATCTGCTGTAATTTCTCATTTGAGTTTGTTTAAAATAGAGTAAAATAGCTCAAATTCAAGTTTCAAAGTCACATTGATTAAGCATTGATGGATAAAGAACTAGAATATATTGACAATGAAAGGACTTAAGGGTATCAAGTTAACAGTAATACAACTATGAGAACACGCTGTTTGTCTGAGGAGAAGGTCAAAAGATCCTAAGCAGCATTCAAAGTTGTATTATAAATATGTCAAGAAAAATTATAGCACAGCACAATAGCAGAGAGAAATCTGACTTGGCAAAATGTGTCCAATTTGGGGCATTTTACCACCCTGAGGAAATATAAATTCTAGAGAATATCAGAAAAGAGCTACTAAATTGATTGCTTTGGAAGATGTCTGTAGAATTGTTTTGGTTTTGTGAAGTGGGATGGGAGGGCTCAGGAGTGGAATTTCTGGATTTCTGGAGAATGAGCAAGCTGGGTGGTATTTCATGTAATTTAATTTTTAGTGACAAGAATAAACAAATTAAAAGAAATAGACAGGTTTACTGCCTGTATGAGGTGATCAACTGAACAAATTTAGGAGATACAGATGTACTCAGAAAAACTAGTTACAAACAATTTCTCTGGATTGTCATATTTATATGGATATTCACTGTAACACACAGTTTGTTGCCTCCAATTTGTTGTGTACCTGACTCATGTACAGGCAGTAAAAGAAAATAAAGGAAAATGTTGTTAATTCTACTTCTCTGTAATAAAATGAGTAAATTAGTCACCAAGAACCAGATACTCCCTGTACCTGGCATTGTGAGCAAAGTGGAAGCTTCAAGGTGCTTTTCTTCCTATTTCACATTCATTCATGGAGACCAAGAACAACTGAAGTTTCCATGCTCTCTTGAAAACAGAAATTGCACCTGACATGGCTGGAATTTTTTATTTCAGTTTTGAACATTTGGAGGAAATAAACTGAAACAAATACATAAATGTCTGTCCCACCACCTCACTGCCTGTCTTTTTTGGATCAACTCCTACTGCTCCTCGTTAGTGCCCTGTGAGATGCTAACCACTTCAAAGAAAGGACAGTGGTTTTCAACTTTTTGTATTTATGGGCCCCTAAAAATTTTCAAATGGAGGTGTGGACCCCTTTGGAAATCTTAGGCATCGTCAGCAGACTTTCCCCCACCCCGGGTCTGCAGACCACAGGTTGAAAACCACTGTTCTATAGTAACAATAGGCTTTTTCAGACTCCTTAGACCTTCAGCTGAAAACCACTGGAGAATGGACTATCAGAGCAACACCCCTGCTCCCTTCCTTCACTCTGCTCCAGCCAGCAAAGCTGGCCAAGAGGGAATAATCAGCTGTGAAAACAAAAGCATGCCATACTCCAAGTTTGTTGAAGCACTCTTAGAAGCACTGGATATCCTTGAAGCACAATGCCTTTCACAGATTCCCATGGTAATACAGCTTCACAGCAGCACAGTCTGCACATTTAATTCGAATTATAATAAATTAAAAACTCCTCAACTATCAGGAAATGAACAGCTGTGTAATATGGTGGCTGACTCAGAAGACCCCATACAAGAATGCAGTGCTCATCTAGCATCACCGTACAAAACCTGTGTTATGATTCTGGGTAATTACTGCCAGTGGCTAGGTTAACTTTGCTCATGAGATGAGTGTGATTCTGTGCGCCAGAAGGAACCAGGATGCTGAGACAGAGAAGGTCCTGGAGGAAAGCCTTAGAGATAATCAAACTCAGCAAGGAGGTCTGTAGTGAGCGTGGAGACTGAGACCTAGTCTACACTGGGGCTAAGTCGATGGGAGATACGCAATCTGCATGCCGCAGAATGAGTATCTCCCATCGACTTAGTTACTTTGACTTACCATGCTGTCTTCACTCGGCTGCGTTGACCAGCAATGCTCGCCCATCGACACAGCGTTACTCCACTTGGAAGGGTGGAGTTACTGTGTCGATGGGAGAGCACTTCCGGGATCAATTGAGTGGGTCCACACTGATCGCTCAATCGATCTGGCTATGTCAATCTGTGGGGAATGAAGCAGCATTTTCAGTACAGACAATCCCTTAGTTCCTAATTTGTATGCTCTTCTGAAGATGGGATGAGGACTCAGGCTAACTCCTCAAAGTTATTTAGTGCCTAACTCACACTGATTTCAATAGGAGTTAGATTCCTACGTTCTTTTATGAATCTGGGCCTCAGCCCATTCACAAACAATACACCTTGAAGCCATAGAGAGCACTTGATGCTAGTCTGTATTTCTAAGAGTCTCAGGTATGGCTCTGGAAAGGCTTAATGTAAAACAATAAAATAAAATAAAAATAAAATAAAAGCTACATCTAAATGGCTGTCCTGATAAATCCTGTGATGTGTTTAGAAATCTGCTCACAAAATGCTGGAGTCGGAGGCATGTAATCTGAGTTAAAGAATACCCTTTAACACATCAAAGGGTTTAAGACAGAATTCTGCTTAAGGTACTTTTGCTTAAACTGCTTGAAAGTCAGTTTGGTATAAAGGAAGGAAATTATTGAATCTAAGGAAAACATTTGTTTGATAATAACTGTGCAATCCTATTTTTGTGACAGGCTATTATATGCAGATGTTTAGCTGTACATTGCCTTTTCAATTTTGGGTTCACACTGTGTTTTTTAGTAAATGACAGAACTGAAATGAGGAAAGTGGATATTTCTCTAAATTACTCCACTTTCCCAAATGGATTCATATTGATTTTGTGAATGCATCTTTGAAATAAATCTTTCTACAAGTTAGATCTGCCAATTTCCACTTTCACTTAATTGCTGCACAGACAGTGTTGCAGAAGATTGGAATAAAACTGCTAGTAGAGAATGAAAAAAGAAATTTAAAAAACACATCTCTATATATTATTTAGCCCTAAAAAAAGAAGTCAGCAGCTGTTTTGATTATTTTCATGTCATTTTGATTATTTTCACTTTTTCCCAACACAGATTCAATTCCCAAGGTTTAATGGGGGTAACCTGGTATCAGCTTTTGCCAAATTACATTAGATGCATATATAGATATCTTATTATTTCCCAGCATATTTATATGCTATTGGTGCAAGCCATTAATGCTGTCATTTCTTGAGCACAGGGTCTATTAGCATAATTATGCAAACTGTTCATTAATTCCAAGCATAGTTGTGCCTCTACCCCTTGATGCTGTGAATGCCTGGAAGAATGAGATCTGAACCCACCACAGTTTTTACTACTTTCCAGTAAGGTAGATTAGTTTCCACTGCAGTCAAGCAGCTCTTTCATTCTTACCTCTACCGCTTGATGCTGTAGATGTTCCTGTATATCTATTAAAGTTTGTTGCTTTTTAATTTTTTAAATAGTGTTTCCTTAGGGCAAAGCTTAATTTAAAACTGTTTTTAAAAAATCAAAAATTTAATTTTGTTTTTTTATCAAAACAATAATTGAGATGTTTCATTTACCAAATGCTGGTTTGATGTTGGGGGTGGGACATTGTTTTTGTTTTTGTTTACAAAGTATGTGTAATTCATTAGTAAAAATGAAGAGCCAGATTCATGGTTCCTTTCATTAAAATGTTGCCTTTCTGGTCTGGTAGCATGTTAAATGAACTTTGCACTAATATATGTATCTACAAATAATAATGAGTAATAGACATTAAGATCTAAAACATTTAGTTAAAGAAAATGGGGTCAAATTTTGCCTTCAGTTACAGATGCAAATTGATTTCACTGGCTTGCAGAAGGTGTAAATCAAGATAGAATCTGATTTACACATTGTAGAAAAGCCTTTAGAATAGATCCTCAGCTAGAGTAAATCACTAGAGATTTACATCAGTGGAGGTTTTGGCTCTGTCCCTTTTAATTATTTTCTTGTTGGAGGCGTATTTCTCTCATACACACAGTTGAGGGCTGGGCAAATTATTAAACATTTAAGGTGTGGTTTGGGTTTTTTTTGTTTAAAGTCACAAAATCAAGCAAGTGAATGTGGTTCTGTCTGCTTTAGTGACATTAAATGGAGCTGGTTTTTCGAGTGATATGGGAGTTAAAGCTCCCTCTTTTCTGGGATGTCATTCAGCTTGTATTTTTTATATTTCTAAAAGGCATTCTGGAGCTGGAGTTAAAAGGATGATGATGGTGTTGGGATTTTAAAAAAAGGAATCATTTGAATATACATGCATTTTCATAATTTAAGATTTTTTTTTAACATAGAAGGTAAAAGGATTTATGAATTGATCCAATTCAAGAGTTTGTTTTCAAGACCTTTTGGTCATGTGGGTAGATGTAAGAGATGCAAGGAATCAAATTAATTTGTTTGGTGTAAGTGTAATTTATTGGATATAGTAATATGGGCTAGCTTGGGCCTGTCTGGAATGGTACCTCTTCACTGAACACTTGAGTGATTAGCATTTGATTTGGACCACTTGAGTTAGCCTCCCTCAAGTGAAATCAGCAGCACTGCAAAAATCATACTTTAGTAACTGTACTCACACTAACAAGGGCTATGTCTACACTGGCAATTTAAGTTGACTTAAGGAGGCTTAAGTCGACTTAAATTAAGCCACGTCCACACTAGGCTTTCATTAAGTTGAATTAAGAAATTCCTTAAGTCGACTTAATGAAAGCTTAAGTTGACTTAATAACTATCACTCATTAGGTTGACTTAAGCTTCCTTAGGTCGACCTAAGCCCAGTGTGAACACATAAATCCACTTTGTTCAGTTGACCTAAGGGCAGTTAGGTCAACTTAAAGTGGACTAAGTCGACTTAAAGTGTTGCCACTTAAGTCAACTTTGATAAGGTTAATTTTAAGTCAACTTGAAGTTGACCTTATTAAAGTCGACTTAATAAAAGTCCACTTAACTTTTCTAGTGTAGACATACACGGAGTCTTGTGGCACCTTTTAAAGACTAACAAATGTATTTATCACATGAGCTTTTTATTTATGCAATAAATACATTTGTTAGTCTTTAAAAGTGCCACAAGACTCTTTCGTTTGTTTTGCTGAAATAGACTGACACGGCTACCCCTTTGGAACTTGTATTCATATTGTACTTGTTTGTTTGTTGTGCTACTATTTCTGAGAGCATTCCACAAAGCTTTTTTTTTTTTCCTCTCATTTCATGGGTTATTTGTTACTGAATTATTCCCAATGTAAATGTAATGTAAATGTTTTCTTCTACATTCTAATGGGTTACAGATAAGTGGAAACAATGCAACTCGAAACTTTCATAAAATTTTTAAACACCAAATACACACACTTATACATTTAACAATTACTCTGATCTATACTAGTACACAAGAAAATTAGCATGGACCTTTGGCATAAGCTGGTACCTGCTCTGCCAACATCTCAACTTTGATTAAAAATTAGAGCAGTATAAAATGAATGTGGTGCACATTAAATGTAGTAAAAGCTGGCTAACTGATTGGTGTCAATGTAATAGTAATCTGGGAATTATTGTCAAATAGATGTATTTATAGAGAAATCCATCATAAATTGGTTCCTGTGCCTTCACTACTTAATATTTTTATTAATAACTTGGAATAAAGCATCACTGATAAAGTATGTAAATTATGCAAAAATTGGGGAAGTGGTACATAATAAGGAGGATGTGTCTCTGATACAGAGTGATCTCAATAGTTTGGTAAACTGGGCACAAGCGAATAATATGCATTTTAATAAGGCCAAATGTAAATGTATACACCTAGGAGCAAAGAATGTAAGCCATACTTATAGAATAGGGATTCTCTGTCCTAGGGAAGCAATGACTCTGATACAGATTTGGGGGTCCTAGTGGATAATTGGATGAATATGTTAGTCATAGCATCACAGTGGGAGAACAGAGGCGATGCATATACAGTGAAATCTTCAGTAGGAGTAGAGATGTGGTTTTACATCTGCATTTGGCACTTATGTGAACACCGGATGAACTATTGAGTCCCATTCCGGTGTCCACAATTCAAGAAGGGTGGTGATAAATGTTTGAAGAAGATCCATGAGGATGATTCAAATTAGAAAGACATAACATGATCCAGTGGCTGGAATTTGGAAAAAAAATTACATTTTATTTCCAGTTTCAGACTGAAAATTAGATGTAAATTTTTAATAGAGTAATAAACTACTTGAACAACTTAACAAGGGTTGTGGTGGATTCCCTAACACTGACCATTTTTAACCCAAGATTGGATATTTTTCTAAAAGATCTGTCCTAGGAACTATTTGGGGGAAATTCTGTGGCCTGCGTTTATACAAGAAATCAGACTAAATAATCATAATGACCTCTTCTCATCTTGGAATGTATGAATAGAGGTAAGTTCATGGATACCTACATAGGATGCACCAGTGAAATACGTGGTCATAGTCTATTCTGAAGAGACTGTATATTTAAATACGGATGATTTGGGATTTTAGTCCTGCCCATAATATAAACAGCAATGTCTGTCCCCAGTACTTTACTAAGGTCTGGGCAAAGGAGGGCTTTATCATATCAGTGGGAGCACTGGAGAGGGAGTGCAATCACTGGTAGAATTACACTAAGGATGTTGCTCCCTGCCCCTTGCACAGTGACGACAGTTTTTCTGTGCTGACCTACAGAGCAGTGAAAAAACCCTAGCCCTGCCCCCAGGCCCATTTTGGAGTGTCCTTTGTGGAGAAGGGAGGAATTAGCCTCTGCACTTCCCCTGGCCTGAGTGTAGGGAACTGCCTAGTACTCATTCAGATTGCAGGGGGATCTTCACACCTTTGCTTTCAAGCAGCTTGTTTTATGTGAGAGGTATTAGCATGCTTTTGGGTCAGCACATCTAATGAACTGCCCCTCACTAAGGCTATGTCTACACTGGGGAATTAAGGTCAACTTAAAAAAGTCGACTTTAATAAGTCGACTTTAAGTCGACCTTATTAAGTTGACTTAGAGAGTCCACACTGGACTCTCTAAGTCGACTTGTTTGGTCCAGGGAGAGCCAGCCCTGCACCAAGCGGTCGCGGCCAGGAGGGAGCACGGGTCTCACGCTCCCTCCTGGTCAGGACCACAGGGTCCCGGCTAGGAGGGAGAGCGGGGCTCCCTTCTCCCCGAGACCTGTGCTCCAGCTGCGGCAGCTGGAACGCGGGTCCTGGGGAGAAGGGACCACGGGGCTTTCTTCTCGCCAGGACAGGTCCCGGAGAGAAGGAAGCCCCCATGGTCCCTTCTTGCC
>ML685813.1:11100704-11117246 GCA_007922175.1 Pelusios castaneus
GCTCCAGCTGCTCAGCAGCTGAGCAGCTGGAATGTGGGTCCCAGTCCCTGCTCCAGCTGCTCAGCAGCTGGCAGCTGGAGCATGGGTCTCCAGCTCTCCCTCCTCGTTGGGACCACAGGGTCCCGGCTAGGAGGGAGTGTGGGGAGATGGAAGTGAGCCCCGTGGTCCCTTCTTGCCGAGACCTGAGTGGTCCCAGTGAGAAGGGACCCATGCCCTAAATGGACAAAGTCAACTTAGGGCTACCCCACATCTACACTGGCTTAAGTCGACTTAAATAGTCGACTTAAGCCTCAAAGTCGAGTTTACAACAGGTGTTATAAAGTCAACTTTGAATTTCCTTAAGTCAACTTAAGCAGCTGCTTAAGTCGACTTAAGGACACTGTAGTGTAGATGCAGGGTAATTAAGTCGACTTAAGCAAGCTTAAGTCAATTTAATTTACCAGGGTAGACGCAGCTTAAGAGTTGGTTAAGTCACAAATGAGCCTCCCCATGATAGCAATCGAGTCTAAAGGATAAGATGGAAAGGAGTTGCAAAGTATGGGCAAAATCACATCTACTTGTTAAAAATCCAGGAATATCAGGAAAGAGGAGCAGGGTGTGAGTATCTGCTCTTCAAAGAAAGGGATGGGATGGAATCCAGGTGCTGGTGTATATTAATACTATGTGCTTTAGTTGAAAAGAAAAGCTGTTGTGAAATACATTTTCCAAAACTCCTAGCAGCACCATGGTTTGAGATAAAAATAATTTAAGCTGATTATTTTCCCCCTGTGAGCTCTGAGGGTGAGTCAGATACTCTGCAACTGTAGCTCTGTCATATTTAGCATATGAACACAAACCATAAAAGACGAAATACATAATCATTTGGAAGTCCCACATAAAATCCTCCGCGTCTCTTCACTCCCTCCATAGGGCTCCTTCCTGGAGCCACCGGCAGAGGCACGAGTCAAAGTGTTTCATCAAACATCATGAATCACCAAGGGGTCTCGATGCTGGCCCAGCAGATTTCAGCATAATGGATGGTCTGAAAGGGAACATATGGGAGCCATGACTATAGAAATCTTGTGTGGATTCCTGACCTCTTTTAAGTCAGCAGAAATTTTTTCATTGATTCCAACAGGACAAGGATTTAATTCTCTCTGAATAAGGCAGAAGATGATGGTGAGAATGGAGTTGATTGAGATTTTCCACTTTCCTCATATTTCTGTTCTTCTACTTCCTTCTAGTAATTCATCATTTCTTTGACACACACAGACTGCCCTGGACCAATCCCAAATTACTTCTTAAACCCAGATCTCTTTGCTAGCTGGCTGTATTCTTATGCTGACGGATCTCTTGCTCCTGTTGAGTTTTTATATTAATACCAGGTTTACTATGATTGCCCCTGAGATGTCAAGACTTCCTGGCAACTTGAAGGCAAATCCTGGGATATTAATCTGGGTAACACATTCACTGATTTCATTGGGTATTTTGCTTTAGTGTACACTTCAGGGCTGAGCTTGTTGTCTTTTCCGCAGGTCAGTAAAATATATACAACTAAATTGTAATGAGTCCTGTGTATGGGCCAGGGTCTGTACACAACAGGCTAAATTGTGCCCTGGCCTAATGCAATCATGCAGGGGGATGGCAAGGCAGGAAGAGGCAGTGTGATCTACTGGATAGAACACTGCCCTGGGATTCTATTCCTGGCTCTGCCACTGGCCTTCTGAGCAAGTCATCTGTAAAATGTGGACAATGATACTGACATCCTTTGTGATGTACTTTGAGACCTACACTAGATTAGAATTACTCTATAAATTAAACTTGCTAACTGGAATTGTATCCTGGAACTGAGTGAAAGCCACAGCAATCTATGGTGTGCTGTGCTCCCTACCTGAGGCACAACATATAAACAGAAACTACTATGAGTAGAAGTTTCTGAATAGTCTTCAAGTGGATGCTTAGAGCATCTTACACCAACAATTTATAAATGGCCATTACTTCCATTTGCTTTCTGGCGGCAATTCCAGGTGAAAGTTTTAATCTATGAAGTCTTTAAGATATAATCCAGTGTAGATGACACAGATATGAATAAACATCCATGAGGAAATTTTCTTGCAAAATAAAAACATGATTTTTTTTAATTGATTCATGTGATTTTAAAAAAGTGCAGGTGGGTGGGAGGCAGGGACCTCTCAGCTTCCATATGTCACTTTTCAACTGCATTTATCGAAGAAAAATGGAAAACTACTGCTGTTACCTGGAAATCCAGGAGCCCTTCAGTGGTCAAGAGAAGCTCCATCTTGTGAAACTTCTTTAACAAAAGGTGTGTGGGCCATATTTTTTTTTAAAGGGGGCAGTAAAGTTCTCCCCATCTCTCAGCTAGACTCTAGGGAATGCTACCCACAGCTTTCATTTAATTTTTGTACGAATATGTATTAGAATCATGTCCCTAACTGATTGGAGGTTTTTGGTCCCAGGTTTGTTGTTCAGAAACCCTAATTATATCCTTACCACAGATAGCACTTTGCTGTCCAAACAACATAGTAGCAATTGCAAGCTTGACTTTTAACGTAATTGGTGGCAGAGCCTTGCTCTTTAATGTCAAAAGAAATCTTTTGGCTGCATCACCCAGCTCCTTCTAGTGTTTAATGCATGTGCTGAGCCTGAAAGCCCTTTACTGCCTGCAATCAGCAAAATAAGAGCTCAGTGAAGGACTGGTGCCTAATTTGCTGTGACTAGAAACCACTTAATTAACATACAGGTTTTAGTGCCTTTAGTAATTAAAATCACTTAATTTTATGTAATTAATTTCTTTTCCCTATAGATGTAAAACAGAAACAACCACTCCTTTGGCAAATGCTTTATCTATTGTTCTGTTATAAATGCAGTTAGAAAGTGATTCATGAAAGCTGGAAGGTTCAGCCTCCACACATGCCTTATACATGAACTAAAAAGTGAATCGGTGCAAATTATGCTTAGAGCTGATGGCTCATCTATTTCTGTTCTTTTGGCTTCCTTTACAAGTGGATAAAGAGATGCTGACTTGGCAGTCTACAGACTTGCATCAGAGCCAAGGCTTTCAAGAGTGATTTGGGGTGCCTCTCTCTCTCTTTTTAGATGCAAGGCTTGAGATCCCTTAGAGAAGTAGAATACTCAACACTTTCAGAAAATTGGGGCACTTTAAGGCGTCTCAGGTTCAGCAACCAAAATCACTAGAAGCTTCTGACAATCTTGGCCCAGGATTGAGATGTGACCACACTTCTAAAATCTGAGATTCAGATTTATATCTGAATCCTACAGTTGTTTAGAACTGAACTGAGCTAGCAGAATTCTCCAGATAACAATTGTTCTCCTGAGAGATCTACTATTTCTGACCTTCCCATCTCTCCTTTTCTCCCTTCTTAGGATCCGGCAGATGGTACCAGTAAATGAGAGTAAACTGTAACTTCCTGCACCCTGTATTGCAGAGGAATGGCTTGGGAAGATGACTGATTCCCAGTGCCCTCAAAGAGGCTGTGTGAGAATGGCAACCAGCCAGCACACATAGATGAGCCAGGAAGAGCAAGATATCTCCCCCACCCACCCTTACAACTGGTAATAGAGATTGATCACTCCAGGAAGTGGGAGAGTAGTAGAGGAGTTAGGGTGACAAAAGTCCAGTTTCCACTTTTGAACCCCCAGAAGTGTGAACCAGTCCAAAAATGTCATCAGAATCTCACTGTACTGGAATGTTTCCTTATTGATTCCAAAGGACTATTCTCCAGTCACACAGCAGTATCCTGAATTATGTTAATTTCAGAGGGCATTGGGGCTGTGTAAATATAATGCTGCTCAGCCTGAGACAAGAAAACATCTTTCATTGGTATCTAGTCTGCAGATTATCCCCACAGATTGCCAGCTGAATTTTGCTGCTCTTATTTAAAAAGATCTGATCCAAAGTCTTTGTTTAAAACAAAATCCAACTGATGAAAACTCCTCAGGAGAGGGATCTTGTTCCTAGCAAAAGACTGCATATGCTAACCACAAAACTAAGTGGTGGCTGGTTACATTTAGAGAACTACATGAATGATCTACCTATAAAATTAGATAAAAGCAGGATCTCTTTGAAAAACAGATGCTGCAACTGAGCTGAATAAATTGCATTATGCATTTATATTTTACATTTCAAGGGCAATAATTATTCTGATTTCCTTTTCTTGCAAGACTCATTTCTTTTTAGCAATAATCACTTCACCTTTCACACTGGAGTTTGGAAAGACTTTGAAACAAATATCCCAGGTGCAAAGTAACAAGGAAAATTTGTGCACTAACTCTATTTGAATGCTCCTATTTTTCAACATTCTTTCAACAAAAGTATCGCTTGTAAGGCCTTTGAAGAAGCACCGTGCCGCTTGCCGCTTCTTTACAGATGGTAGACTGACCCTAAAAAGCATGGTCTATTGGAAACTGGGATTTACTGTGAGTAACTGTAAAATGTGTATTCATAGTTTTAAAAATCAATAGCGTGGAGAATCAAATATTTGTAAATAGAATGTAATTTTAAACTGTCAGAATTTCCATTACCTTTAATAACAGCAATTCTCATCCTCCTACAAATTATTACTACTTTCTTATTCAACAGACATCTCTCATTACTAGTAATTTTCTGTCTCTTTACTGAGGGAAGGAAAAGTGAAATGCAATAAACCAATGTTTAACTCAGTTCATTTTAATTTAGATGTAACCCTATTTAACCCTATTGCTTTCATTTCGTACTGTGTTCAAGCCCACTGTGCCTATTTATTTATTTTTTTAATTCTCCTGATTGTGGGGAAAAAGCAGGTCTTTGCTCACCTTTCCAAATTGCAGTAGTTTCCTTTATTACCAGCTTAGCCTCTTCAGTTATTAAAAATGCCCTTCCCCAGACCAAAAAACAGAAACAAAACAAAACAAAAAAGCCCACAACGAGAATGAAATCCTGTTCTTCTAATATTGAGCACTGTTTCATACATATACTTTCCTCTTAATCTCCTTTTCATATTGCCACTAAGTTAGCCATTTTGCTTCTCCCTCAAGCATCCAATTTTCATCTTTTGCAATAGCAGTGCAGGAATTATGTGCTAAATGGTCTTCAGATTTCTGATAAGTCTAATACTACGGGTATTCTGAATGTGCAGCCACAGATATCCAGAATAGGCCAGGACCAGACCTTCATCATAGAACTGTCCTTTTTCTCTACTCATGATTAGGAATTCCAAAGAAGCTCCTGTTCAATGTTTAATGAAGTACAATTTCCCTCCACCCCCTATAGCATAGTCAACATAAATATGGCTTTTAAGGAGCTTGAAATAATATGTTCTCCCATGTGTTTATAAACTAAATATTTTCCCTGATGTAAATCTGAAAAAAAATATATCCAGTTATTAGGAAGTTATCTCCTTAAAAATAGAACTTTGTGGCTCTTTAGTTTCCATGGAGATCTTTATTGGGTTTCTAAGAGTTCCATTGTTAATCTTGTATCATGCGGCTTGAAATGGTAACGTTGAGTGGAGTAAGAGCAAACATTAATTTGTTTAACTATATTTAGCCTTACTAGAACAAATCCTGAAGTATTGTTATTCTTTTGACTATGCTCAAGGACGCTGCTGATTTTGGTGGAAAATACAATTGTTTACAAAGTAAAAAATCATTAATTGTGCCTCAATTCAATGTTAGTGGTATAGATTTGCCAACATTTGGTTAAATTGCTCCCAGCTGACCTAACCAACCAGGGTACTACCTTGGATGTTTTTTTTTTGTTTTGTTTTGTTTAAGTTTTACTACAAAGGACTAGATACTGTATGGCTACAGTTTGGGTTACATGGTGCTTTTCTTGTATGGATGCTCTGCCATTCTGTCTGTAGGTCTATAAAGCCAAACAGCAAGAACCATTTAAAGTCATGGCATTTCCCATTTGAAGTAGTTAAATACGCCAAAGAAACTGTGGTTTTGCTCATTCTAAGTAAAGAATATGCCAGGAATACCCCACTGTGGACAAATACCATGGTACACTAAATGTCAAGATTTTATCATATAAGTGTATTCAGTACTTTTTTTGTTTGTTTGTTTGTTTGTTTTTTAAAGTGCCAGTACTTGGCCAGAGACCTGGGGCCACCGCCAATGGTGGCAGAAGCCACATCGCTGTGAAAAAAAGGTGCCGATACTCAGTAACTCTGAGTACCATCACAAAAAAAGCTGAGAATGTATTTCAGTAGACATGTCTGCTACTTTCTAAGGTACCAAAAAAGAAGGGGGAAAGACCAGCATCATGAATAGCACAAAAAGGGAATGGCATTCCAGCTTTTGTGGTGAAAAACTAGTAAATTTTCTATTGAAAATTACGGCAACCTAAGTTTGATCACCTAGTACTTATTTTGAGCCTAACCTTACATATCCTTACTCATACAAGTTGCTCTTACTTGTTTTGTGTAAGTAAAGGGTGACAGAATTGGGCATTTTGTTTGAAGTTGCATATCTTAAACTTGAGGTGTACGGGGAAATCTGAATTTAAAAAAAAATATTAGGCTGAATACAAATAATCAAGAGAGACGGCTGAATTGATATTCCAGATATGATCTTCCTGAACTTCGGGAAGGTTCAGGTCCAGAACGTGTTGCAATTCAGGCCCATTTTGATAAGATGTACATGAAATGGTATGAGTCACTAGACTCTAATGGCAGAAATATTCAGGGGTAACCATTGGAGACTAGTTCCCTCTTTATGCCCTGACACAGCAGGATCATGGTGGGTAAATGTTGTTTGTTCTCTGCTGCCCCATATAAAAATAATTCTTTGTCTTTTCCTCCTGTTTCCTCCCTCATCGTAGTCTTGGCGCACCAATATGTATTCTTCATACAGAAACTGATTCTAAGATAACATTCTAACTGTAAAAAGGGTGGTATGTAACTGTGAGGCAGCGTGGTTTATGGATCAAGCAGAGGACTAGGAATTTGGAGATAGGAATTTATAGTCCCAGCAGCACTGCACACTCTACCACTAATGCCAGTGAAACTGTTGCCGGGAGCGGGGGAGGCAGGGGCATTTTGTCTTTCTTTCTTTCTTTCTTTCTTTCTTTCTTTCTTTCTTTCTTTCCCCCCCTCCCCCCCCCCACCGACCCCTGAGTGACATAAATTTTGCTGACATAAGCGTCAGTGTAGACAGGGCCTAAGTAAATAGATAGAACTGGGATGAGAGGAGGCATTTTAATTTAGTCAAACCTCTCTCGTGAGAGGTTGTGGAGCTCCTTGATCTGCTGAAATTCAGCTGTACTAGGCCCCAGTAACACTCTCTAAAAATAAATGTAATTCCAACATAATTTTGGCATGTGACTGACTCATTTCTTATCTCAACAAAACAAAAGCATACATGATTTTTTAAAAAAAATCAGTCATGTGTATTCTCCTGACAGCTGAATTAAATGTGTAAAATAATTTGCATCAATATGATGATCTTGAAAGCCTTTAAATTATTAGGTTAACCGTAAATGGATTGTGGAGGTAGAATAATGGTTCCACACACTCTAATAGATCAATTGCCTCCAAGGCTGCTGTCAAATTGAAACTCAGGTAATTAGCAGATTGGTGAAAACCTCTTTCTTACATTCTAAGCTGCTGACTGAATCAGCATACAAGCATTCAAAGCAGAAATAAGCTGGCTCTAGCCTTTCAGTTTGTTCTCAGAGCTCAAACACCAAAAAAAAAAAAAAAAAAAAAACATAAAAAAGCCGTGAGCATCTTGGCTATTAATATCAATGAGTACACTAAAGCAGTATTCAGAATCTCTGAACACAATGCTAGCAAAAGAAGTTGATGCTGAGCTGCAGTATGTTTACTTACAGCGATTATACGTTGTCTATTTACCATATTTACATGTCCATCCTTAGAGCATTTACTCATTTAGGCCATGGTTTAGTAATGTGTTTGAATCCACCTCTATTCAATAAGTGGGTGCTTAAACTAAACTAAAGCAAATGTAGTTGCACTGAGGCCTTAAACACATGCTTTCACTTTAGCATTCATTTTAGAGCTTTGCTAAATCTAAGCCATAGACTTGTGAAAGATAAATAGGCAATAAACAGGCACCCATCTCCTTAACAGTGCTAGTCAAATATTGCAAAATGATTCACTAATAAACATGGTAAGTAAAAGTGGTCAGAAAATGGGGGTGAGGGGTTGCCATAAAAAAATCTTTGCTTTTTCGTTAAAAAAAAATTTAAAAAAATCTATTGGGAAATGCTGCTGCAGTTTCTTCTAGAGGTTGTAGTTCAGGTACCTTATGGTTCCCTTCTTCTATACTAGACAGGCTCCTTGGCTGGGCTACATTTCCCAGGATGCATCACTGCTCTTGCTGAGCCAATGTGGTGCATCATAGGAGTCCATTGTTTTGGTGGTTCATGGGAGATGTAGACTGGCTGGGAAATTAACCCACAGAAGAGAATTGGAAACATGACACTCCTAAAATACAACTCCCAGGAAGTTCCATGAGAGCATTGCTGAATAAAATGTCTCCATTTTTGGCAATTTTTGATTTCTTTATTTGTTTTATTTTGTGGTGGTCAGATTTTCAATGAAAAGTCAAAACTTCATGTGGAAAGAAGAGACTTTTCTTGAATAATTATTTAGTTCCATAGCTTTTGTGTGGTTTAGTTTGGGATTTTTTGTTTTGTTTTCAGAAAATTTCCAGCCACTCCTAATGGTAAGCATTTTCTTTTGGTTTTTGTGATAACATTATTTATGCTCACGTGTATTCAGATGATCAATAGTTTATTGGTGAAAATGTTTAATCCCCAGAGTTTCATGGTCTGTTCTGAAAAATTATTCATATGAAAATTTGTAATGGGCAATGTATTATTCACTTTGTTACTTGTTAGTCACCTGATTTTCAGTTTGTTCTCTAATCAGGATTTTAAAAATGACCCCATGTGACCTTGGTGATCACTCACACCAAACAAATAGAGAACAGTAAAACCCATACTTATTGTGTACAGTTCATAAATAATCCAAAGGATAGATGTGTATGTGATCCAATTTGGTGAATATTAAGAATAACTAATATGTTCACAGAAACTGGTTCTTTGACAGCTTATCAACAGGAAAATGGGGCTAAACATGTCAGCTAACATATTTTGAAAGAACAATTCAGTTTAGTGTCCCATACACAAATGATGCATGATTACAGAGGAATTGAAATACAAAAGAATGACTAAGGAAGTCATAAATCCTCTCAGTAATGCCTGACCAATCAGTATGTCTGCACCTGAATTTTGAGAAGCTGTCTATTTAAAAGAATTATAAAATATGCGCATCAGCCCTGGGCAACTATATATTATCAGTGACATACTCTATATAGTTTAATCAGCAGAATTAAAGCAGTTAAAGTGTGTATAACTGGCTGCCAAAATTTTTTGCTTGATTGTTCACTTAGTTGCTGGCTTTTCCAGCAAGTGTGTAACTGGTACTAAGTGACTGGCTGTTGCTCACTGCTGAATGACCAGCTGGAACTGTCTGCTGAGCTCTGTAAATTTGTCCACTTTATACAATCCATGAAATTCACATTGATTGATCTACAAGGAAAAGCAACTACCCATTCCATTACCAGACTTTCCAAGGGCCTTTTAGGAAAAGGCAAAATCAATACAATTTTGTAAATAAAATGGGAACTCTATCAACATGGCTATATATTTAAAGTTGGCATATTTAAACTAAGAACCCTTTAATAATATATATTACCTGTATATTAGTAATTATTTCCCTATGGTCATATTCAACTTGTAAGAAAATGAGAGAATTGATATAGAAGGAGAGAGCTTATAATGTCACAGTGGAAAAGGTTTTGTAAATTTTTCTGCCTTTTATTATCTTTTAAATGTGTTTTAATGCTGTTGCTTCTATCTGCATTTTCAACTAGGTTGCATGTTGCTTAGAAAGATATATTTAGCTTAAAAAACTTAAATACTCCAGTGTAATTATTGGGGCTGTTCTGTGCCAGAGTACAACATCATCCTAAGGTGTCATGTGTACCACAGCTTAGAAGCAAATACTCTGGGTCTTTCAGGAGCTGGGCCCTGAAGGTGCTAGCCCTGGTGGATCCCAATAACCACTCCAAGACCAGGCTAAGTGAAATGATATTTTACTAGGGTTGGCAAGAAAGGAAAAGATTGTGGATATCCTAGGTATAGAGGCTTACCAGTTACAATGAAATAGCAGTAAATGTTTGGGCCTCTTGAACAGGCAGAGTCAGGGCTTTTCATGCCTACAGTGCCCTTTCCAATCTAACAAATAAGGAGTCCTGTGGCACTTTTAAAGACTAACAAATTTATTTATGGTCCAAAGGGGTAGCCGTTTTAGTCTATTGCAGAAAAACAACAGAGTCCTGTGGCACTTTTAAAGATTAACAGATTTAAGAGAAAATCCCACTCCTGCATTTAATTTCCTCCCATTCTGTAAGTTTCTCATCTTCAAAGTGTCTGATGAAGTGGGATTTTCTCCCACAAAAGCTCATGTGATAAATAAATTTGTTAGTCTTTAAAGTGCCCCAGGTCTCCTTGTTTGTTTTGCTGAACTAGACTAACACGGCTACCACTTTGGAACTTTCCAGTCTAGTCTCTATTCAAGCAACCAGGTGCTTGTGGATTTCTAGGCCAGGGTTAGTTATGCCTCACTGAGGATCTTCTACTATGGCTTCCTGCCCAGCCACTGCTGCTGCTTTCCCCTAAATGCTACACGGACCTTCACTCAGCTATATTGTCTGACAATCACAGTGCCTTATTTGTTTGGATCTGCCAACAGTTCCTGGGATTTTTCTCTGTGTCCAGCTTCTTTGCAGTTCCTAGTTTCCCATGGGGCTGCCTCTTCCCAGCTGAGCCTCCCCCTAATTCAGGGCTTGTCCAGGCCAGTCCTTGGGAAGGGCGGGGAGAGTGGGGTAACCATCCCAGGCCCCAAGGTTCCATGAGCCCTGCACTACCACGCTGTCCCCCCCACCCTCCCCCGCCCTGCTGCCTTCAGCGACAAGCCAAAGGCAAGGGGTGGGGTGGGACCGTGGAACCCTGCCTCTGGGCCAACCTGCCTCATCCCCAGGTTGGAACAGCCAGCCCAGGGGAGGGGCGGGAGCATTGGGCCCACCTCCTTCCCATCACAGCGGGTCTGGGGGCCCTCAAAGGCAGATTGTCCTGGGCCTGTCCCCCTCTCTGGCCAGAGGAAAGGGTTCTGACATGAGTGAAAAGGGACCTAATGAGAGTTGAGATCCCCTGCTTAGCTGGTCCATCAAACCAGTTAATGATTAACAGATTTTTTTTTAAAGGTTCTTCACAATTTTGCAAATTCCATCAGATATGTGAGTTAGGTGCCTAACTCCCATTGTACTCCAAGCAGAGTTGGATGCTTAACTTGTGTAGGTGCTTCTGTAAATCTCACAAAGTGCCTATCTGTGCCTTTAGGTGCCTAAATACCTTTGTAAACTTTGCCTTAAAGCAGTGGTTTTCAAACTTAGGGTCGGGACCCAATATTGGGTCACAGACCCTCAGGTACTGGGTTACGGCACCCCCTGATGCCACCACTGAAAGACTGGCATGCATTAATCAAAGATGTAATTGTTGGGTCGCAGGCATAAATGATTTTTTTCAAGAGGGTCCTGAGAAAAAAAGTTTGAAAACCACTGTCTTAAAAGATTACAGCACTGTTCCTGAAATGAGTTCTGTGCAGAGGGACTCCTGTTGATTTCAGTGGATGTCAGTGAGAGTGCAGGGGTCTGTCTGTGTTAAACATATTGTAGATCAGGGCCTGGAACTGCTTTGCTGAGGATTAGTTATAACTGTTTCACTCACTGTGGGCCAGATCTTGTCTTTTCCTGCCTTGTGCAAGGGGGAGAAGGGGTGTAAGAGGAAACACAATAGCCTTCCTGTGCTACTCCAAGGATGGTAACATAGTCTGCCCTTTACTCTGGGCAGATGGCAAGCTGGCCAAGTAAGCCTTTATTATTCCATTGGGAACACAGCAAGGGAAAGAGAAGAATGCTCCAGAATATAAATTGAATTAAAAAAAACTGTTTAAACAATAATTTGGGAGGTGGAGGGATTTGCAACAATCTAACAAACTCTAAGAAATGCCAAATGAATTATGTTTTTCCAGCTTTGTTTGTTGGGTTGGTGGATTTAAAGACATAAAGCCAGGTTCATCCCTCCTATAATCTAACTTCACTGACTTTAGTGAAGGTGCCAGCAGTGAATGTGGCTTACAGTTTCTGCTGGTTTATGTGACATTCTAAATGTAGCTTGTATACTGAGTTTCCCATAGGTTCCCTATTTATTTATTTATTAGTGGAAGATTATAAATTGGGGGGGGGCAGAGGGTACCACACTGGTACAGGTCAGTCTGTTTTCCTTGTTTTTCTGAAGGATGTTGTTTTTGCAGGGTGGGAGTGGGGGTGGGAATGAAAGCAGCATCAGCTCCATGTTGGGGAAAGTCATGGATAATATATATGACACACAATTTGCCCCAGTGACGTAAGTGATGAAGCTGCACTAAGTCAAATAGTGAATAGCACAAATTGTAGTGTAGTTCTGAAGCACACACTATAAGAGCAGGCAAACTTCTAAATCATTAGCAGGTTGCCAGTATGGTGGACCTCATGGTAGGAGTCTGAAAGGAAGGTGCTGTTAAGGCAATGTAGTATATTGGAGAGAAAGCTAGAAGACTACTGAAAGAAAGAAAAGGAGGGATAGAGGATTGGAACATAATAGGGTTGAGATGAAAGCTGGAGTTTCTATACTTTTCCAGCTAAGAAACCAAAATACATTACTGAAGCTGGGAGCTACCTGAATATCATTGGAGTTGAAGGGAATTAATGGACGTTTGAGCTAGAGAGATGAGTTCATCTCAAAGTATGAACCAAAACTCTTTCAAGCCATAGTCCATATTTAGAAATCAGAGGCCACGCACATCCCTAGCAGATGTGTCATCACTATAATTTTTATATTATCGTGGTTGAGGTGCATGAGTTGTCTTCATGAGGAAGAAAAATAAGATAGGATCTCAAATCACTTTGAGCGCTGAATGTCTGGCTTCTTGGGGTACCTCCGTGTTTTCTGATTCAAACAATAATCCACCCAGTCGGAGCTAGAGGTGGTGCTCTTTTGACATAGTTGTAAGGAAAGAAAAAAAAAGTCAATGATCTCTGTAGTAGTCTCACAAAGATTTATTTGTTCCAAAAAGACTGCAAGCTTGTGGGAGTCTTCCACAATCAAGTCCTAATACTACTAGTTACATAAAAATAATCATTTCTAGTGACTATTCTTTGGTATACAGAACCATAACCAAACAGCATATTTAAAAATATGGAATAAAGTGCTATTTCCATAACTGTCCTAGAATGATTCCATTCCATTCCCTTAAGTCATGCAGAAAACTCAGTTGTGTATCTTGAATCTAGTGAAACATTCATACCTGATATGAACATGACATTAAAGCTCTTTAACCATGTAACCATGTTTGATGACTCGCCATGAGAGTAACGCTGTTCCTAACTTTAGAGGAGGCTAAAACCAAGAGGCTGACAGAGCTGAAAGAATCAAATGCTGAGTGCTTGTCGACAAAATACCTACAAAACAAGGCCATCATCCTGAAATCTGATTCCCATGGGCGGACACGTGCACCAGTGTAAAATCTCCAGGGTCTGGAAATGATTTCCATGCAGACATGAGATCCTAATAACCAGATCAAATTGTAAGTTTAGGTCTTGAGACTATATGCCTCCAGTAGGTCTGGTCAAAAAAAAATTGTTGAAACATTTTTACAGAAATTTAGGTTTTTGAATAAACACAATTTTTGTAGTGCCTGATGTCTAACTGTTCAGTGGCATTTTTGTCAACCCCCCTCCTCCAAACATCTGAAACCCAAACATTTTGATTTGGAAATGCCCCATAGGTCCCATGGGAGTTTCATTTCCTTGGTGTCATGCCCTCATTTGCCATTATGGGCTAGATTACCTAGCCAGACTGCATCTCTCAAGATGCATTGCAGATATAGGACTCTCATGAGATGATATACTTTTGTTGTTGTTTTTCATCTACATCTTTAGCATAAGATGGGAGGAAGAATTTCTAACCAGCTGAAGAGAGGGGTAATGGAGTATTATGTTGTATATTTTCTACTTTGTTTATTCTTTTACTATGCTTTCGTTGGCTGAGTGAAACAAAATCCTACACTCAATTTACTGATATTTCTCTGTCTTTCTGTGATTGCCTGTGGATCAAAGAACTGATTGATGGCTTTCACTGACATTTTCTATTATTACAATCCCCGCCATCTCCATCCAGCCAATTGTCCCAACCGAGTTTAAAATGTTGATGTCCTGAATGACTAATTTCGCAGACAGAAAGAAATATTGTCATATTAGGTGATGAGTTATGGTTTTGGGGGCAGTAGACAAGAGGGACACAGAGTACCGGCAAAGAGATGATTAGGAGCCGCTGGCTAGAGGGACAGAATGAGGGACTACGTTGTAGGGGAAGTGGTCATGGGGGACACAGATCCCCTCTCTTTACTCTCTAGTGAAAGTAGTGGTGGTGTTCATTTTTTCTTCCTGTCCATCTACTGCTGCTCTGAATTGTGTAGCCAGGAGCAGTGATTCCCATAAATTAATAAGAAGCACTGTCTTTGGAAGTGCCAACTCAGCGTTATGAGAATAAGGCAGTGGAACAAAAGCATTAGCTGTAGAATGGAAAGGTGCTATTCTATGAAAAGGAAATTAATGAATTTAGCAGGCTGAAACATATCCTTAAATTAAAAGGTGGTGGGTGGAGGGTGGGAGTGGGAGTGGGGGGGAATAGTGGGAAGCAAAGAAATGAGAGAGGAAGGAAGAAGTAATCAAAGAAGCTTAAGGCTCCCAAGCATGGAGAAATACCATTAGAAACAATCCAGGGATGTAGTTCCTAGCAATTGGCTCTCTTCTTGTGAGTAGCTCACTCAGTCTGTATTAGCAGCATGCTGTTTTCAGAGGCTTAGAAAAATCTAAGCAAAGCTGGCATTTGAGTATCTTGGCCTATCACCTGCATCTTGGACTATCTTATTTTACCTACTTCATAGGAGAGCACCACCAGCCTGGTTTTGCAACTTGGCCACAACTAGCATACACATGTGGACTAATTCTGTCCTTTATTTGCATCTCTACTGCAGAAGTTATTAAATAACATTCTTCTAAGTTTTGAGTTCAGCTTGTTCTATAATAAGACATTACATCTTTTTGATCTTCTCAGACCAGATTTTTATCTAGAATAATTGCATTGAAGTCTAGTTAACTGAGATTGTGGCTTGAGTTTTGTTTAAACTCCTAATTTTTGACCCCTCTCTAATTTCACTATAATGAAATCAACATGCATGGAGTGTCTCAAGCATATACATGGTCTGAAAAGGTGCGTCTACACTGGCAACTTAGGTCAACATAAGGACACTTAAGTCAACCTACACAAAGCCGAGTCCACACTGCGCTTTTATTAAGTTGATTTAAGTGTTTCCTTAAGTCAACTTAATAACATCTTAAGTTGACTTAAGAACACCACCTCTTAAGGTCGACTTAAGCCTTAAGTCAACTTCTTAAGTCGACTTAAAGTCAGTGTGGATGGCTATGTCTACTGTTAAGTCGACTTAACAAGGTCAACTTAAGTCGACTTAAAGTGTAGCCACTCTGTTAAGTTGACTTAACAAGGTCAACTTTAAGTTGACTTAAAGTCGACTTTGTTAAGTCAACTTAACAGAGTCAACTTAACTTTACAAGTGTAAACATAGCTAAAGAGAGCGAAGTGGCACTTGAGATATATGCATGTGTACCCTGTTCTGTTAATTTCCCTTGGAGTTATATTATAGGGGTCTGTAAGGATTCAGTCCCCAGATTAGTCACAGTAGAGAGGCTATCATCAAGTCCCTGGAACACCACTGCTCTTTCTGCAATTAATACACATGGTAGCCACCCAAGCGCAAATGCACACTCTCAGAATAGCAAACAATAGAAAGATAATACTGAACATTCAGTGCTTGCATCATTGACACCGTCTTTTGCAGTGATACCTGAGACTTTGTAGTAATCACATGGCATCTCCCTCAGTACCATGCCAGAAAAATATCAATTATATTTTGTTATGCTAACGCCCATTTTATTTTAGTTTCAGAATGGGTTTGACCCTTTTCCTTAGCTGTAGTTCCAAACCCCATCACAGCTACCGTAATTGGTTTATTATCCACTTACTTCATAATCATTACCACATATGCTAATTACTTGCCAAAGCATTACTATGGTCAGAGCTTGTGCATTTGTTGTACATATTCCCTTAATTTATTTTTAAAATATCAGTAATCCATGTCTGAGGTTTCTTTCTTTATACCAGTCAAATGACTTGTTACAGTTGTTTATCGTTATACTTCATCTTGTGACAAACCTAGGCCTTGATTAGTTATAATTAATGATAACTTTACAGGCCTCATGTCACAGCTTCAATCAAACTTGTACCTTCACATATATAGATGTACAGAGGGCTATGTTTCTATTCACATATAT
>ML685813.1:11117256-11151173 GCA_007922175.1 Pelusios castaneus
CTATGTTTCTATTCACATATATAGATGTACAGAGGGCTATGTTTCTAAAAAACCTGAGCAAGATTTGCTACCAAGGAGGATATCTCTGCAGTCTCCCAATCATGTAGCCTTCCTGCCTCTGGTTCATTCTGGCACTGGTTCACTCCTCAGACCTATGTTCCCTGTAAGCTGCATGGGTGCGTGGCCATGCAGCAACTGTTGCACACCCACGCACTTACTCCAGAGGCCCGCGCAGTCACCTGGCTCCCACCAGCCACCCTCTGGCCGCCTGTCCCACCATGCTCCCCCCCTCCCAGGGGCCCAGGTATGTGGCACGGCTCCATCGCCCCCCATCGCTACCCTGCCACCAACTCCAGGCCGGCCCTGGCCAGCTGGCCTCTGCTGGTGGGCTTGCCCCCCTCCCAGCACCCTCCACCACCCCCAGGCCTGATCCAGCCATGCTGTCTGCCCGTGGTGGTGGTGCACGGTGGTGGCAGAGTGGCTGGATCAGGTCTGAGGGGCTGGCCTGTGGCGGTAGTGGCACCAGAGCGTGGCGGCCGGCAGCGTGGCCTGATCCGGCCATGCTGCCGGCTGCTGTGCTCCGCCAATGCAGGCCTGCCCTGGTCCTTTGTAGTCAGGAGTTAAATTAAGGGGGAACACGGGAGGTGGTGGACGTGGTGAGCCAGAGACCAGGGATGAGAAAGGAGGGGTCTGGAGCAACATGAGTCCCTGTGGAGCAAAGGGTCAGGATGGGGGGCTGGGGAGGGATGAATGGAGTTAGAGTCCTGGGGAGGGGTGGAAGGACATGGGGACAAGGAGACTGGGTAGGGGCTGGTGGGGGCTGGGTAGTGGTGGAGGGGACTATGGACGGCTGGAGTGGGGACTGGGTGGGGAGGGAGGGAGGAGATTGGGGGACTGGAGTGGATGCTAGGGTCGGAGGGGTCTGGGGAGGTGTGGAGGGTGTTGGGGGGCTGAAGGGGGTTGAGTGGAGCTGGGGGTGGGGGCTTAGGAGGGCTGGAGTGAGGGTTTGGGGGCAGGGAGCTTAGGGAACAGGGATGGGGGCTGAGGAGGACATGGGGAAAGAGGGGTCTGATGTGGGCACTAGTGGACAAGGTTGGGGTGATGTGGATTTGAGGCTGTGCTTCTTTTGTGAGGAAAGAGTTGGTGGGGCTCAAGCAGTTTGTTTTGCACTCATATTATAACTGTTTGTAGTATAGACAGAGCCAAAAAGTAATTCAGTGAAGTACATCCCAGTGGGAATCCTCCTCATTTTTTTTCCTTTCCTTTCCTTCCCTTAATTAAATATGAGGCCCCAAGCAACCCAACTATTTCCCCACAGAATTATTTTGGCTTGTTATCTAAATAATGGCCTGTGTCCTAAGGTTTATTTTAATTATATGCATTATCACTACACTTCGAAACAAAACAGCAGTGTGAGGTCTAGTATTGTTGTTTAAATGGAAAATTAGTCATTTGGAAGAAACATGAAATCATTAATTTCATAGGCCACCTATTTTAGCCAATTCCCCATGGAATTATTTTGAGAACTAACTAGATTTTGTATATTGTGAGAATTACTGAAAGCTGTAGAATTGTCTGTTACCCTGTTGCCAGTTAAGATTTAAGAGCAGTTGCACTTCAAAATCCTCCCACTCCTGGGTTTATTTCTTAATAGATAAATGCAATGTGTGTTCAGTTTATTATTAGCACAGACCTTTTTTTGAAGCAGTCTCCTGTGGAGTATCTGTTTGTTAGTATGCTTTTCATAAATTGTTATCATAAGTCCATGGTAACATAAAGGAAACAGTACTTGGTAAACTAGCTGATACCCTTGAGAAGATGAGGATATGAACAATGAGCATATTATATCTACATGCACTTATTCATGCATGCATAAATACAGAAACATATGTACATGGTAATATATGGTGTATATATAACATGGCATATTGTAAATGTTTACAGATGGTGATATCTATGTGAAAAATCATAGAATTAAGTGAAAAACTAATTTCACATGCCATTGAGCATTTATTCTATCCCCTGTCCATCCATTTTCCCATCTACCCTTGAACTTTTTAACATTCCAAAAACATCTGCAATGAATTGTCATTATATGTAATATAAAATCAACGTGAAAAAAATATTTACTTGTTTCTCCTCTCAAGCTATGTTCAGTCCTGGAGCAGAGGAAAGAATATAAAACATTAATGATCAAATATGTTGTAGCCTTGCAGAGCTTTCCGCCTTTCTGTGGGATCCAATGCTCACTTCTACCCTTGGAGAGGCCCAGAACAATGGATCTGAAAACTGTGACTTTTATATGCATAGACAAGCTGTCTCATGCAACTTTTAGAGGGTTTTATGTCTTCCTCTGACCCAAGAAACACTGAACTCATGGTAACTAATACACCTGTTGTTATAGTGAGAGTTTGAAAAATGTTTGCAATAAATGTTTTTTAGTTTCTAAAGCATTCCTGCAATAACTTTTTTCATGTAATGTAAGTATCATATACAGAGTATATGATGGATTGTAGTTGGCATAAGTTGAGGATGACCTACATAATTCCTTTTGTCACTCATGAACTGCTTCCTCAGACTAATGATGATAGAATACTTATACTACTATATCATGTATTCTCTATAGGAAGAATAGCACCTGAATGCCTAATGTTTTAGAAGCCCACTATTCCTAGTTGTTTATAAGAATTAACATTCTCATGTGGGCTGCTTACTATCTGCCTCAAGCTCAATTTTTAAGTTTCAATAAAAGTGGCTCAGCCCTTTCCAAGAGCGAGCTTTGTGGAAAATAGCTAATTTTGCTAATGTTAAATGTCTTTTGTGTGAAGAACTCTAGTGCCTCCATGGTAAAACTGATAGAGTGATAGTTCTGGGGACAGAAAGGTCCCCATGAAAACACACCCAGATTTGGTCAAGTTATAAGCCTTTGAAAATCACCATTTGTGTATTTAGAGCTTCATGGATGCTTGCTAATAAAATTTCTGAACCTTCTGTCATGAGGTTGATCTTGACTCTGTATATGTAGTCTGGAAATGTGACAAAGACAGGCAACAAAAACTGATGTGTAGATGATGGTAGAGGCTAGATAGGCGTGGCAGCATGTGTTATTGTCTCACATTTGTTTAGTAAATTAATAAAACTTCAAATATTTCAGTTTAACATTTTTAT
Organism: Pelusios castaneus; assembly: GCA_007922175.1. Classification (NCBI taxonomy): domain Eukaryota; kingdom Metazoa; phylum Chordata; order Testudines; family Pelomedusidae; genus Pelusios; species Pelusios castaneus. The sequence goes on from ML685813.1 coordinate 11,120,425, forward strand.
TAAAGTTTGAATGAAAACACATCATCTATGCATTTCTTTTGAATTGAGGTACTTAGGCATGCTGACGCTTCCGGTGCCAAAAAACTGTTGTCCATGTGGCACCATGCCTCACAAATTGCCGCTTAGCGAATACCATAACTTGCTCAGCTGCATCTTCAGCTTAGAGGGAACATTGCCCCAGACCTGATCGAATTTTCATTGATTGCCCGTTAAGAGATCAGTCAGGTGTAATGTGGTCCTGGCCATTATCCCCTACACTTAGGGCAAGAAAGGAAGAGACATAGGAGCTGCTACAATAAATAGCTCAGTGCCACATAAAAATTGCCCTACTCAGGCAAAATCCTTCAATGGCCAGCTATGCTATTGTTAGGGCTAGTAAAGTTACCTAGAGCTGTCCCACTATACCGGAGGATCTAGCTGAATGTGTTTCACACTTCTTAAATAGTTTCGGAATTTGTCAGAAATGGTTCAATTTTAAACACAAAGAAGCCTCCCCCTAAAAATTGGTGCATTTGACTATTTTGTAAACTTTGCTGAATTAATTTTGGAATTTTTCCAGAATGGTGTGGGGGGGGGGCGGAGTTGTTGTTTTTAAAGAACCTCCAGGAACTACAGGTATACATCCTGTATACAAACCATCAGGTATACAAGTTGTTGTTAGATATCTTAAGCTTCAGCGCCCCCGCTCCTGCTGACAACCGGAGCCCGGGAACTGAGCTCAGTCCAGGGGTTCGGGTGGTGGCAGTAATCCACCGGCTTATGCACGGCATGGACGTGGATTCAGCTGCTGCGCGCGCACAGCTGTGTCAGTTATATGTGCGCGCAGGAGCTGCGTCCACGTCCCTCCGTGCATATATACAACTGTGGTTTAGTTATATAGATCCTTTTTACAGTGATAGTTAATAGTACACAATAAATATAATGGCACCTATGAAAGTTACTTATCCTGCACTGAAGCAAAAGATCCGCAGGAAGCCTGAATATCTGAAAAAGAAATAAACTTGTTAAACTAAATAAGCTTCTAATAAACCAAAAGGTAAAATACAATATTATAACTCCACATGATAAAAAATAAGTTTAAATGACTGCTTTGCCTGTGTACTACATCAACACTCATTTCTACTATGCTTCTCATGAATTGGGCCTTTATAATTCAGTCATGTCTTTAATCCTCCTTCATAATCAGACTTTCAAATCTTTTCAGCTCATTCATAGAATTAACTCCAAATACTCATTCATACCCCTAAAGCTGTTTATCCTACAACAGAACCTGTTGTAATCTGAACAAACAGCAAGAGAACTTTGTGAATTGCTCCTTGAATGTAGTCTGACAGAATATTTTAATTACTGTCTGGTGACACTCTTCCAGAAAACATTGCAACTTTATTTGCTCGTGCATTTTTCCGTGTACACTGCCAAAATCAACAATCTTTGGAAGAGTGCTTCCGTTAAAAACTCATGCTTTTAATTTTTATTACTAAACAATTTGTATATTAACTGTCATAGCTAATAAAGGCATGGCAGAGAATACAATTGAAGCAATGTAAACCATAATTACATATTTTTGTAGCCAGCACTGTTTGTATATTTACTTTTATTTCTTCAAGTTCCTTTCCATATACAATCACAGCAACCTACTCTACAATATCAAGGCATACGTCTCTGTGAAGGATGTATTACAGACATAGATAGGCAAGATTTGATCCTGACTCTCTCATTGGGTGAGTCATTTAACTACTCTGATTTCCCATGTTCTAAAAATATTGATAATATATCCCTTCTTCACAGGGTATGTGGGGATTAATTAGTTATGTTTTAAAGATCTTTGAAGATGAAAAGAACTATGTAACTCCTAACTATAATTAATAAATAATGAGTTCTTTCTAATGCTCCTTATTGACAAAGAAGGGTCTTAATGTGTTGAGGTCTTCAACCTCCACTTTGTTAAATAAGGCTGGAAACAATCATACGGACTAGGATAACAAACCACTGTCTGCTACAGTTGTTCTTATTTGTTACAGTGGCACCTAAGTGCTGGCAAAGAATTGGGCCCCATTGTGCTAGCACTGTATAAACAAAGAGTGGAACGAAGAGAGTTTCCTGCCTCTAAGAGTTTATCATCTAAATTATTGTTCTAACCTGCTTTAAATCACAGGGCAAATTAATATCTAATGACTATCTAACCTAATTGTCTTCAGTGGTGGTGCACCAGAGAATTTGTTTCTGTATCTATAGTTCACTATGTTGTCATAGAGATGACTTGAGGTAGTAAAGAGCACTAGCATTACTATAATACTATCAGTATAAAAGGAACTCCATGGGGACGGGGATGGGGATGGGGGCGGGGGGGGGGGAGGAAGGAGGGAGGACTTTGACAACACCAGGTAGTAAAACCTTAATCTTTATTTTGTGTACACACCTCATTATTTTTAAATGACATCCAAGTGTCACTGGGTACAGTTTTATTTTCATAAGTCATCTTGTTATACTAACAGCTTCACTGATTTCAGTACTGTTATACTTATAAATGAAATAAACAGTAGGATTTTATTGAGGAGGACAAGGCAATACACTGCATTTGTGACTACAGAAGTATTTAAAAGCAATTGCTTATGTGCATGCATGGACACAGAGTTCTGCAGGCAAAATACAATTACTAGTCTATGAATTGCTCAAAACAGTCTATTGAGAAGATGGGCTGAACATGGGGATGGAGCTGGACTCTGTGATTCTGTGTTCCTAGGGGTTACTGACTCTAGTGCTTGCCCCTCCTGCCTGGGAGCCGGAGGCTACAGACTTTTGTACTAGCCCTGCCCACCTGGGGGCCGGGGGCTACTGACCTTTGTACCTGTCCTGCCCCACCTGAGGGCTGGGGGCTATTGATTCTTGCACTTGCCCTGTCCCTCCTGGGGGCCAGGGGGTCTACTGACTTTTGTACTTACCCTGCTCTGCCTGGGGGGCTGGGGCCAGCAGACTCTTGTATTTGTCCCACCCCGCCTGGGGGCCGGGTTAACTGACTCTTGTTGTGGACAGGTGCAGCCTAGTCTGGCCAGGGAACCAATTGGCAACACCCCATACTGATGCTGACCATCCTACACGTGGTGGAGAATGCGGGCATTGACGCGCCGGAAGTCTATGCAAAATCGCTGGGTCACATCAGGTTTTGGACCAAGACAATGGGGCTGCACCACTCGCTGGTTGAGGGTTCGATCACACCCAGTTCCAGAATAACCTGGACCTCATGTTCCACGGCCACCTGGAGGTGCCGGGGAGGGGGATCATGCTACAGTCTGCACCACCTCCCCAGCAAGGGTCTGAATCTTATGATACATCTGGATGGTCTTACCCAGCGTGATTGTAAAGACACTCGTGAAGGTCGTCAGGTGATGTTTGGCTTGTCATTGCTGAACTCCTGTGAGGTCCAGGCCGAGTTGAGGTTCTCCTGGGTTTCCTTTGGGAATCTGGGGCCCTAGTTCTGGGTCAGGCAGGAAAGGGTAATCATAAGGCCTTCCTGTTCCCGCCAAGGTTTTAAGAGGTTAATATGATAGATTTGTTTCTTCTTGCAATGGGCTGGCTGTTGGATCTCATAATTCACTGGTCCAGTTTGGTGAAGTACTTCATACAGGCCCTGCCATCGAGCTAGAAGTTTCAAATCCATGGATGGGAGCAATACCAGGACCCGGTTGCCCAGTTCAAAGGTACAGGTCTGAGCCCTTTGGTTACGTGACCGTGCTTGGGTGGCCTAGGCGGACTTTAGATTTTCCTGGGCTAACTATCCTGCCAGACGGAGTCAATCTTGCAGGCCCAGGAAGTACTGTAAGAGCCACTGGGCTTGGGAGGCGGTCCTCTCCCAGTTTTCCCTCATTAAAATGAGGATCCCTCGTGGTTGTTGGCCATATAATTACTCTAAGGGGGAAAGTTGGGTGGAGGCCTGAGGGACTTTCCTGAAGGCCAAGAGTAAAGGAGGGATTAACTGCTCCCACCTCCACAGCTATTCCGGGGAGAACTTTTGTAGCATGTCCTTTAGGGTTCGGTTGAATATTTCCACCAACCCATCCGTTTGGGGGTGATAGATGGAGGTCTGTAGTTTCTGGATGACAAGGAGGGCACAAACCAATCTGAACAGTCAGGAGGTAAACACCGACCCCTGGCCTGTGAGTATTTCCTGGGGTAATCCGACTTGGGAAAGATCTTCACCTTTTCCCCGGCAATGGTCCTTGCCGTGCTGATCCTTAAGGGGATTGCTTCTGGAAAATGGGTTGCATAGTCCACCAGGACGAGAATGAAGTAGTAGCCCCCGATGCTACGATTGAGAGGACCGACTAGGTCTGCAGCTACCTTCTCAAAAGGGGTCCCTACCACTGGGAGGGATACCAGAAGAGCCAGGGATATCCCCGCCTTGGCTGTCTTCTGGCATTCTGGACAGGAAATGCAGTAATCCTGCACCTCACGTCATACCCCAGGCCAGTAGAAGAGAGTGATAATCTGTGCTAGTGTCTTATCCACCCCCAAGTGGCCGGCTGATGGGATATCGTGGGCTAATCACAGGATAGCTCCCCTGTGGAGCCAGGGCACCATCAGTTGAGCCTATGGGTTCCCCGTCCTAAGGTCCTTGTCGACCCAATATAATCGGTCCTGACGGAGTTCAAAATGCCCGCTGGGGATCGGTTACTACCCCATCCACGGCTGCCAATTGCTCAGAGGCATGGACGAAGGTGGGGTCTTCTCGCTGGTCCTGGCAAAAATCCACCCCTGGATCCCCCGAATACAGAGGCTCTTCTTCGGCGGGGGAACCTCTCGGGTTGAGGTTGTCACTGATATAGGTTGGAGCCCATCATCCCTCTGTGGTTGGTTGGTCAACCTCGGGGGATTGCTATCGACTAACCCTTTGTAATACCCCAGTGAAGTCCGGCCAGTCCCGATCCAGAATAACCAGATACAGTAGATGCATCAACAGGCCCACAGGGATAGTCCAGGTGACTGGCCCTATTGTTAATGTGACCAGGAACATGGGGTAGGTCCTCAGATCCCCAAAGATGCATCCGTCCTCCAGGACCAGTCATCCTAGAATGAGGGTCTTCCCACAACCCAAGTCCACGAGGACTTCCAAGGGCCTTCCTGCCACCTTGACTGGGATGGTGGCCTTTGGGAAGGTCAGTCCTCAGGCTCGCTCTTCCACACAGACCCATAGGAACACTCCATGGAGGGGCACTGTCGTTGCCAATGCCCCATCTGTCTGCCCTTAAAACATGGACCTGGACCACTGGGGTTCCCCATAGTCTGGTCGTGGGTTCCTGGGGACCGGCCATCCCCTTTTTGTGCTAGGGCACCTGGAGTTCCTGGAGTCCCTAGGGTTGTCTGGACTAGTAGGTGGCTTCGTGCTGGTGCCCGGCCCTGCGGGGCTGAATGTCTCATGTCGCAGGGGCTGACTGAGGCTCCCCCACACCGGCCATCAATGGAGAAGGGCCCATCAAGACCCCAGGATTCTCGGCGGCCAGGAAGTCCTTCAGCCAGCTTACTGCCTCACTCAGACAGGTGGGGAAATGTCTTATCACCCATGTCCTCCCTTGGCTGGGTAAGATGTACAGGAATTGCTCCCTCACCATTTGGTCAATCAAGTCGTCCTTGGAATGTCAGTCTGGTTGAAGCCAGGAATAGCATGCTTCTTTAAGTTCCTGTGCTATGGCCCGGGGCTGGATCCTTGACTGGTATGTTTTTCCCCTAAACCAGTGGTGAAACATCTCCAGGGTGATATCCAGGGTATCAAGGATGGCTTATTTCACAGCCCTATAATCCCAGGCCGCCCCATCTGAGAGGGCCCAGTAGGCTGCTTGCAGGGTGCCCATCAAGTATGGGATCAGGAGGATGGCCCACTGATCTTGGGGCCAGTCCGCTGCTGAGGCCACCCACTTGAAGGTCCTCAAGAAAGCCCTGACGATGACCCAGAGGCTAAGTTTGGTGAGTCAAATTGGCAGGGCGGTGAGGGTGGCTGCACGGGCCCCACCTGTGGTGGTGCCGACAGGGAGGGTCAGCATGGTGGCCAGCTGCTGCATGTTTTGCTGCTGCGATTCCTGTTGCTAGGCCCCCAGCTCACAGATCATCTACTGCTGCTGCTCCCCCAGCGGCTGTAGTAGCCGCTGCTGCTGCTGAAGCTGGGTTGCTTGCTGCTGTTGCTGATGGTCTGCCCACCACTTCACAAACTGGTCCAGATCTATGGGTACTGGTTAATGTGCCGCCCTCAGGGCGGGTAGATACCACAAAAAAGCAGGCTCCCCCACTTTACATCTAGGAGGTACCTGCCTGCATTCTCCACCAGGTGTAGGCCGATCGGCAGCGCCCCAGGTTGGCGCCAACCAGCCTACACATGTAAGAAAGAACTGTGGCTTTTCTCTGATCCTAGGCCCAAGGAAAGGACTGAACGCCCTGCCTGGCCAGACCCGGGAACTGCAGGGCTCCAACCCCGGAAGCAGAGGGGGGCGGCCAGGACAGGAAGAGGAAGGATAAAAGCCCAGCCTGACAGCTCAGTAAGGGCTGATCTGCCACAGGGGAAGTACGTGTTGCTCCGGAGGCTGCAAGCTGGGCACGGCCGAGCCCCCTCCCCAGCTAGACTGCCTGATGGCCTGCCCAGCCTGCCTAGGCCCAGCGACTGGCAGGGGATCCCCGAGTCCAGGGACTAGGAGAGGTGTCTCAGGGCATGCTGGGACCTGGACCTGTCACCACCCCCTGCGGAGGACCCTGAGGAATAGCAGGAGTTCTGTGACCTAGAGGAGCTGCCCTCAGCTGAGGACCCTTGCCCCCAGGAAGAGCATCCAGCAGTCAGAGGATCCTACGACCTGAAGGAGCTGCCCTCCACCAAGGAACCAGAGGAGCTCCCGGACTTGCCGCCCATGGACACAGAGGGCCTGGGCGGGTTGGCCTGGGTGGGTTTCCCTGAGCGGTTTACCCAGTGGACCATGACGAGTCCCTCCGGATCCAGGTACCCAGGTCCAGGATGGGAGGAAGTAGCCAGGGGCAGCTGGCTGCCACATAGCGAGTGGCAGAGCCAGCTGGAGTCAATGTGTTGTGGCTGGAGCCCCGCTGACCCAGTGACTAACCCGTTAGCACTGGAAGGGCCCTGATCTGGGACACAGTGAAGACGAGTGGGCCTGCATCCCTCTCCCTCACCTTTTCTTCCCAACCACCCAGAGTGCTTGACCCCTGCTGGCGCTGTTGAGGAGTTTGATCGGTGTACTTGCCCTGCCCTGCCTGGGGCCAGGGGCTAAGGACTCTTGCGCTTGCCCTGCCCCACCTGAGGGCCGAGGGCTACTGATCTTTGTACTTGCCCCACCCCACCTAGGGGCCCGGGGCTTCTGACTTTTGTAATTACCTCACCCTGCCTGGGGACCAGGGTTACTGACTCTTACGCTTGCCCTGCCCCACCTGGGGACCAGGGACTACTGACTCTTGCACCTCCCTGCCCTGCCCCCCCGACTTTTGTACTTGCTCCACCCCCACTGACTGTTGTTGTGAACAGGTGCGGTCTAGTCTGGCCGGGGAACCAATCGACGGCACCCCAGACCAGCACCGACCAGCCTACAGAGAGTTTGTCTTTACATGGAAATCTGCTAGCACTATTACAGAAGTAAAGTTATATTGACATAACTCCAGTATGATGCTTCTGCAGAATTACAGTGGTCTTTCTTCATTTCAGTTTAATTTGAAGTATATTAAGTCAAAAAAGGCTATGACTATTCCAAATGAACAAGTCTATATGCGATGAATGTGAGAATTTTGTTAATATTTTCATGATCTATATGTGCACCTTAGTTTCCCTGTGAACTTCTGTGCACTTTATATAGAGTGTATAAATGAATGGGAGCTGTTAGAACATCACACACTCTAAGTTGTGAAACAGGCTTCTTAACAATAGCTGCTAAAATCAACAAGTAGGAACGGAGAATTGGGAAGGTATGCTGGAACCCTAGTGGGTAGGACTGGAATGGGGCTTGCTCTGTCCTCACCCTCTGATGCCAAGAAACCTCACAGACTCTCCCATGAGTGACTTTTCCATGTTGTTTGTTTATATTGCCCACAATAACAACAGCTTTGTGCAGCCAAGTATTTACAGTGATTTATTGTCCTTTTCCCCCAGGGCCAGAGAGGAACAGAGTGCTCCCTCCCTTGAGATCTCCGGGCATACTAGGATCAGCTAACCCAGTCCTCCCTTCTTTTCTTCTTTCTTTCATCTTTTATAACCCTTTATTTTTATAGCTGATGACTAATTGTTTCATCAGCCCCCTAGACTGATCAGTTAATTAGCTGTTCCACCATCAACCTTCTCTAGACTAATTGGTGCTTAAATCATCAGAGGGCTGGCATGCTCCTTAGTTTCCAGCACTGTCTCACAAAGGGTGCATCTACACTTACAAATTAAGTCAATTTAAACTTGCTTAAATCGATTTAAGAAAAATGTAGTGTAGACGCAGATTAAATTAAGTTGATTTAAGCAGCAGCTTAAGTTGATTTAAGGAAAATTAAAGTTGACTTTATAAAATCTAGCATAAAGTCGATTTTACTGGCTAAATCCACTTTATAAAGTCGATTTAGCCAGTGTGGATGCAGATTAGCCCTAAATCGACTTTAAGTTGACTTAAAGGGCTCCAGAGCTCCCCCACTGCCCTCCCTGCCAGGTTGGCTGGCACAGGCAGACCCTGGCATGCCTCCCCCCACAAGGCAGGACAGAGCCCTGCCCACCCTGCTCCTATGCCCTGCCAGTGTCCCTGTCCTGCTCAGCCCCCATTGTATCCAGGTACAATGGGGAAAATTCTGAGCCCTCTGGCACTTGGCAAGGGGTGCCCCCCTGCCACCATGGACCAGTTCCAAGTCTACCTCGCCCCTAGAAGTTGACGGCTTCCAGTGTGGATGCTTTAAGTCGATTTGGCAGGGTCCCCTTTAAGTCAACTTAATTTTTGAGTGTAGACATGCTAAGTCGACTTATTTGACCAAGTGTAGACTAGCCAAAGATATTAACTCTTATCTATTGGGGTAGCTAACTTTCTCTAGATTTCTGCAGGCAAGCAGAGGGAGGAAGACCACAGCTGAAAACAAAAGATCAAGTGTGAACAGGTTTTAGGGTTACTGTCAGGAACAGAGCAGGGACACAGGATAGAATGGAGGGAGGACTTGGGATCACCACAGAGCATAGCATCTTGGCCCATGGCTTCCAGCAATATGGACTTTATCTTAAGTTTGCCTTTCCCATACTATCTGAAGAAGTCTCCAGTGCAGGTGTCTAGGGGACTAATACATACTACCTTGTTTTGCAAAGGCTGCCTTACCTCACTGCAGATACTCACTTTTTACATTACTCCCAGAAGGGGTAAAAACAGGCATCTAATGACAGGTCTACACTTCAAAAGTTGAAGCAGCACAGCACTTTAGTGAAGACACCAACAGGAGAGCGTCTCCCTTTGACATAGTTAATCCACCTCCACGAGAGGTGGTAGTTATGCCAATGAGAGAAACTCTCTCATCAATGTAGTGATGTCTACCGCAGGGGTCAGGTCAGTATAACTGTGTCACTCAGGCTTTTCCACATCCCTGAGTGATGCAATTACATGGAGGTAAATCTGTAGTGTAAACTTGACGTCAGCCAATCAGACTTACTGTTCAGAACTCACAGGAGTTGCTGCAGCCCTAAAGTTTAGGCTTTGTCTACATTGGGCTGCAATGCTGCAACTGTGTTGCTGTAGCATTTTGGGCCACTGTAACGCTTCAGTGTAGACACTCAGAATTCTCCCACTGCTGTTTTAATCCACCTCCCTCCGAGACAGTAGCTAGACCGATATACAGATTCTTCCCTCACCCTTGTGCTGTCTACATCAGAGATTAGGTCAGCAGCTTAAGGGATGTGGATTTTTCACATCCCTGAGAGACATAGTCATGCTGCTGTAACTTTTCTGTCTAGCCCAACACTCAGTTTCTGAAGTGTTGAGGCCACCTGGCCTGCCTTGGTGAAAAGTGGAGACCTCTGGGATCTATCATTAAAAGGGTTACTTCCAGGCAACTCTTCAGATGGAGGGGCATAGCACAGATCTTATGTGTGACACCACACAGTTATATTGGTACAACTATAGTAGTAAAATGGTATATTGCATATTAATATGATATTGCCAGTGAATTTCCCTGGGTAAACCAGTTGGGAGGTGAAGTTCCCAGTAACTCTTTTCCCTTCAGCATCTATCCTTAGAGATTATGGTTTCTTTTCTCATTACCAGCAGTAATGGTGACAAAAAAGAACAGAGGCAAAGAGAAGCTTCCTTAAAAGACAAAAGAAGTTTGTTTAACATATCATAGCTCTATTATGACACACACCTCAAAAACTAAACTAGATACGGCATTCTTAGCTCATTGATACCAAATCCTCTCTCCTGACACCAGGACCTGTTTTTCAAAAACCTACTTCTAGTTTGGATGTAAACATACAAATGGATGCTCCATTAACAGTTACACAGAAGTCCATCGAGCAGATCACATATCTATGTCCTCAAATGACCTCTTAGGCTATCTCTATAGATGCTACAGTGGCACAGCAATGGCACAGCAGTCTTGATGGGGTAGTGCCATTGTGTAGGCACTTGCTACGGTGATGGAAGGGGGTTTTCCATTACCATATTTAATCCAACCCTCCAAGAGGCAGTAGTTATGTGGATGGAAAAAATCTTCCATTTACTTAGCCATGTTTACACCAGGCTTAACTATACCTTTGCAGGGGTGTGGCTTTTTCACACGCCCTAAGCAACACAACTAGGTTAACCTACGTGTTTAGCTGTAGACCAGGCCTTAGAGTTCCCTCATCTTCTTGTCTGCAAAGATGGTATATCAAAATCCCAGTGATTGCAATTTCAATATAGCAAGTAGGATGCTCAACTTTTGATCAATACCATTTTTCTTCTCTGTGGGAGCCAGCTCTCATCCTCTGGTTTCATTCTTGCTTAAACAAAGAAATGTAAAGAGAGTCACCTCTGTTATTAATGTCTCTTCCCATAAAACCTTATCTATCACATCTACTTATATAATTTGTTTGTATAGTAAATGTTGTGTACTGTTGTGAAACACCAGCGCACCCCCACGGGGGTAGTGATGAGGCATTATTTATATATAACACATAAGCAGTATAATTTGTAAAGTAGTGCTATGCTAGGTTTTTCAAAGGAAAACGTGAAACATCGTTGATTTGACTAAGCATTGATGACGTTTTGATCTGGTCCTGGGTTAAAGTGAACACAAGCCAATTGATAGCTTTGGCCTGAAATCATGTAAATTGGGAATTTTTTGTATGGTTTCATAGGCAAAATCAGGTGAAACTTAGCAGGTTTGATGGAGTTTTGTTTGACAATTTTGCATTAAAATAAAACTGATTTGGTAACACTGCCATCCCATCCAGATCAACAACACACGCGTGTGCACGTACACACACACACACACACACTGAAACTACAGAAAAGTTTCATATGAAGCCTTGGGAAGCAAGACTGTCAAATTTTGCACAGTTCTAATTTCACATTTAATTACAGGAAGCCAGTAGGACAAAAATCTAATATTTTGTCTATTTTGATTGTTGTTCTAATGGATTCCTGAATGTGAATAGCACATCTCTAGGAGTCTGAAGGTTTCTAAATATCTTCACTGTCAAGAGAAACTGACTTTTTTTTAGTTACCTTTGAAATACACCTAGACTGAAGCTATCTATCTACCTTTTGAAGTGCAGTATTAGCTTCTAAACCTAAAGCTGGTCTAACTAGAGAGATACTGGCAGTTACAAAAATAGACTTTAAAATCTGGATTCAGCCATACTCCTAAGAAGATTTAAAGATTTTTTTTAAAAAAAATCCACTAAATTATTTCTGCCAAGTGACTGCCTTGATCAGTGTCCAAGAATCCTGTCATTACTGTTCAGTCTGTGGCTCCCTTCTCTAATGCACAAAAGGAAAACCTTAACCTAACTGATATCAGTCCTGCCTGCATCTTCTCTCCCACCCAACCCCGCATCCCTAGTTCTTTGTTTATCGTCATTCCTTGTTTTAGTGTAATGTTGGACTTGGACGTGATGCTGAGTGCCCTCACTCTCCAGTGACCCCAATGGGAAGTGAGATCATGCAGCAACTTAAAGGATTTGATCCTTTATTTATATAAAAGGGTCCAAGCACACCTTCTGAATTCTGCTGTGTAAATTACACACCAGCAATAGAAAACAAGTAGACACACTATACTTCAACCATTAATGCTATCCCAACTAGCTACTTCTATGGACTATATTCTGCCATCACTGCTGAAATTGAGTAGTATTGTATTCCTGTAGAAGAACTGTGTATGTGAGGGAGTTCTGAAAAGCAACTTTATTCTCATCCTTTTCCCTGTGTGACTCCCTGTTCCAACAAAAAATAGTTTGAGGACCATTTTTCCATATAGGGTGGGTCGTTTAAACCTGTAACAGCTATGCTGACCTGCTGGTTTAGAACGATGCTTGAAAATGAAGAAAGACCAAAGTTATAAACTTTGGCATTGTAAATCCAAGAGAAATAAGCTCCAGAATCTGATTTATTTTGGATTTTATTTTTATGCTGGGTTTTAGCTCCCTATTTTGCCCTGGTTGTTTTAAAAAAAAAATTATATATAATATTTGGCAACTCTAAACCTAGCATATTGCACAAATGTTCAATTATTTTTTAGCTACTTCTTAGCAAAGCCTTTCAACCCTTCAAAAGTGATGATGTCAGGCAATTTTATAAAATACGGGCCCCACTTATCTTAAATTTGTCAACATCTAAAGTAGATAAGTGTCAGTGCTGGCAGGAAACATGCCCTTTTCCTGGAAGAGTATTTTATAGTTGTTTAGAAAAAATGAAGTGTGAAAAGAAAATGAATGTACAGAAAAAAGATACTCTGGGTACCCCTCTGAGACTAAAGAAAAACCCACTGCCCATGAGTAGAGGTATAGGTGTGTGGATGGGGTGGTGAGTTGTTTTAGAGGGAATAGGAGGGGTTGTTTCTTTGGATACTTGCAGCAGTGGCTCACTGGTTTGCATAGTCAATTCTGCTTGCTCAGCTTTTCAGAAGTGACAGTTCCAGAAATGATGTTTTAGCCCAGCGGCTTAGTAGTTGGGCCCTGATCCATTAAGATACTCTAATCGGGCAGGTCTCTGAACCCACACAGAGCCCCTCAGAAGCACCAGGAATAATTTGTAGGATAAGAGCTTTAAACTGATAAAAGCTTTAATTTTTTTTCTTTAAGGTATATATATAGTTTCTAGAAAAAATTATAATCATGTGGAAAATTAATCAGACTTATTTTTATCACTTGAATTTATTATTAAAATGTACTTAATTCTTAAGTGATGAAATATTTGGATCCAAACTTACCCCGCTATTTCCCAGTGTCTTGTATTTTAAACAGTATAGGGTGTTTTGTCATTGTGTGTTTCATGCTATTTTATGATCATAGTGCCAAAAAGAGGTTTCATTTAAAAAGCAAGTGAGTCATTACCAAAGAAACTAATTTTAATAGGGACTTATCAGGAGTACACATCCATTCTATTTCTTTGTTTGTTTTCCAGTATGATTTAGAATGTAAAATACAATGAGAATTTCTGGTAGTATATAAGTCAAGTTATCTGTAATTCAATCATTCCTTGCAGGGTAGTTTATAATAAATAAACATTTTAAAGAGCCCTAAAAATGTATAATTTTTGATAACATGTAGTTTTATCCAGAGATACTTAGCATTTTATTTATTGCACTTGGATACAAAAACTAACACTCTATTTTTTTTGTTTGTTTGTTTGTTTCAAAAAAATTCCAAGCAGGATATTTATTCCATGTTATATTTTTACTAGATTCTTTGTCCATAGACAGGCAAGGAGAAAGAAGGTTGACAGTGAGGAAAGGAATTTGCAGTTCCTGTCAGAGGCCCTGCTAGATCAAATTGTGTAAGCATGTGCATTCTTCTTGCATGTGACTAGTCCCATTGGCTTCAGGGGGGATTGAGTGTGCTTAAAATTATGCATATGTTTAAGGCACTGTTTCAGATCAGCATTTAGCATGTTCTTAAGGGCTTTCCTGAGTTGGCATGAGTTAAGCATGTTTTAAGTGCCTCCCAAAACAATGTTTTCTGGAATCAGGACCTCAAGGATGTGATTAACTTTAAGCATGAATTTAAATCTATCTCTTATTCAATACAGCATTAAACACATGCTTAAGTCTCATTGATGTCAGTGCTTAAAGTTAAGCATGTGCTAAAATATTTTACTGAATCTGTGCCTAAGTGCTTTGCTGAGTTAGGGACATGATCACCAATGTGCTACAGGAAGATGAAATTCTTTCCGGTACAAAGAGCCCATACATGGTCTCCAATATGATTTAAGCATTCCAACATCACAGAACTTGAGACAGAGGCCTATGTACCCCATCTTGCAAGGTTTCTGTGCCAGCTTGCATAGCTCATAATGGAGATAGGGACAGAGAGGGGAAAGTATTCCTGATCTATGGGGCTCTCAAACCTCATACAAGTTTTATGTTCCAGAGGGGTAGCCATGTTAGTCTATATACAGCAAAAAATGAGAGTCCTGTGGCACCTTAAAGACTAACATTTGTTTGCACTTGGAGAAGATGATGTCTGTCTGTATCTGAGCAAACTTTTTCATGAGATTGGTAGATATCCATTTCATATGGCTAAATTCAGTGCCTTACATGTTGGCAAGTTCCAAAGGGGTAGCCGTGTTAGTCTGTATATAGCAAAAAACGAACAAATGGATATCATACCAAATGGATTGAAAGTAAAAAAAATCCACTATGATCAACGTACTACACTGACTATGATGAGAGATTGTGCCACACACTCTCAAAAAAAACTATGGAACCATCTTATCAGCATCCTGTACAGCAAACAGGAGAAGATCAAGAAAGAGCTCTCAACATTGGAAACTCTCATGAGAAGCCAAACTTCCTCACAAACTTCCATATGGCTGACTTTCACTAAAACAAGACAGACCAGCTACAACACACATTTTACTTCTCTACAGAGGAAAAAGGACATTAAACCATCTAAGCTCCTACAGGCCACAAGGGACCACAGCTGTGATACCTCCGACTCACCCAGCAATATTGTAAATCATTCCAGGTACACACTTAACCCAGCAGAAGAGTCTGTCTTGTCTCAGGGACTCCCTTTCTGCCCCCCCCCCATCACCACCACCACCACCCACACATGATATGGTTCTGCTGTGACCTGGAAGCCTACTTTTGCCATCTTCAACTCAAGGAATATTTCCACCACACCACGGAACAACACACTAACTTACAGATACCTTCCTACCAACACTACAAGAAGAAGAATTCTGCATGGATTCCTCCTGACGGCCAAAACAACAGACTAGACTTTTACATAGAGGGTTCCGGACAACGTGCACAAGCTGAGATTGTAGACAAGCAGCATCAGTTGCCCCACAACCTCAGCCGTGTTGAACACAATGCTATACAACATCTCAAAAACAACTCCAACATTATAATCAAAGAGGCTGACAAAGGAGGTGCTGTAGTCATCATGAATATGTCAGATTATGAACAGGAGGCTGCCAGACAACTCTGTAACACCACATTCTACCAGCCACTACCCTATGATCCCACTGAGGAATAACAAAAGAAACTTCAACATCTACTTAAGAAACTCCCTAAAGATGCACAGGAACAAATCTACTTGGACACACCCCAAGAGCCCCAACCTGGGGAAATCTATCTACTTCCCAAGATCCACAAACCTGGGAATCCTGGACACCCCATCATCTCAGGCATTGGCACACTCACAGCAGGATTGTCAGGCTATGTGGACTCTCCTCAGACCCTTCACCACCAGCGTGCCTAGCTATCTTTGTGATACCACTGACTTCCTGAGGAAACTACAATCAATTAGTGATCTCCCAGAAAACACCATCCTAGTCACTATGGATGTAGAGATTCTCTACACCAACATTCCACACAAAGATGGACTACAAGCCATCAGGAACAGTTTCCCCAATGACGACACAGCACACCTGGTAGCTGAATTCTGTGACTTTGTCCTGACCCACAACTACTTCAGATTTGGAGAAAATCTATACCTTCAAGTTAGTGGCATGACTATGGGTACCCACATAGCCCCACAGTATGCCAACATTTTTATGGCTGACATAGAACATCGCTTTCTCAAATCTCATCCACAAGTACCGCTCCTTTACCTACGCTACATCAATGACATTCTCATCATCTGGACCCACAGGAAAATGTCCCTTGAAGAAATCCACCGTGCAGGATCCCTTGGGAGGCTGATCTGACGGGGAAAGGTGTCCAAGACAGCTGGCTGTATTTTAAAGAAACCCTGTTAAAGGCACAGGAAGATAACATTCCGATGTGCAGAAAGAACAGCAAATGTGGACGGCAACCAGCGTGGCTTAGCAGGGAACTCTGCGGGGAGCTGAAACGTAAAGGGAAGCTTACAAGAAGTGGAAGCTTGGACAGATGACAAGGGAGGCGTATAAAGATATTGCTCGGGACTGCAGGGATAAAATCAGAAAGGCCAAAGGACAAATGGAGTTGCAGCTAGCAAGAGATGTGAAGGATAACAGAAAGGGGTTCTATAAGTATATCAGCAAAAAGAAAAGGATCAGGGGTGATGTAGGTCCCTTACTGAATGGGGCAGGCATCCTGGTGGTGGATGATGTGGAAAAGGCTGAAGTACTGATGATGTGGAAAAGGCTGAAGACAAGTGCAAAGTCCTGCACTTAGGATGAAAAAATCCCATGCACTGCTACAGGCTGGGGACCGATCGGCTAAGTAGCAGCGCTGTAGAAAAGGACCTGGAGGTTATGGTGGACGGGAAGATGAATATGAGCCAACAGTGTGCCCTTGTTGCCAAAAAGGCCAATGGCATATTAGGCTGCATCAGTAGGAGTACTGCCAGCAGATCGAGGGATGTGATAATTCCCCTCTATTCGACACTGGTCAGGCCGCATCTGGAATACTGTGTCCAGTTTTGGGCTCCCCACTACAGAAAGGATGTGGACAAATTAGAAAGAGTCCAGCGGAGGGCAACAAAAATGATTAGGGGGCTGGGGCACATGACTTATGAGGAGAGACTGAAGGAACTAGGCTTATTTAGTCTACAGAAGAGAAGACTGAGGGGAGATTTGATAGCAACCTTCAACTACTTGAAGGGGTGCTCCAAAGAAGAGGGAGGTAGGCTGTTCTCGATGGTAACAGAGGACAGAACAAGGAGCAATGGTTTCAAATTAGAGCTGGGGAGGTCAAGGTTGGATATTAGAAAAAACTTTCTCACTAGGACGGTGGTGAAGCATTGGAATGGGCTACCTAGGGAGGTGGTAGAATCTCCATCTTTGGAGATTTTTAAGGCCTAGTTAGACAAAACCCTGGTTGGGGTGATTTAGTGGGAGTGGTCCTGCTTTTTAGCAGGGGGGTTGGACTAGATGACCTCATGAGGTCCCTTCCAACTCTATAATTCTATGATTCTATGACTTCAACAACTTCCACCCCACCATCAATCTCAGCCTGGACTACTCCACATAAGAAATCCACTTCTTGGACACCACAATACGAATAAGGGATGGACATATTAACACCACTCTATACCGAAAACCAACTGACCGCAATACATACCCACATGTCTCCAGCTTCCACCCTAGACATATTACACAATCCATTGTCTACAGCCAAGCCTTGTGATACAGCTGGATTTGCTCCAATCCCTCAGACAGAGACAAAAACCTACAGGACCTTTACCAAACATTCCTAAAGCTACAGTAGCCACCGGGGGAAGTGAGAAAACAGATCGACCAAGCCAGACAGGTACCCAGAAGTCACCTTCTACAGAACAGACCCGGCAAAGAAAACAATAGAACACCACTGGCCACCACCTGCAGCCCCCAGCAGAAATCCCTCCAACACATCATCAAAGATCTATAACCTATTCTGGAAGATGATCCCACCCTCTCCCAAGCTTTGGGAGGCAGGCCTCTTCTTGTTTACAGACAGCCCTCCAGCCTGAAGCAAATACTTAGCAGCAATCGGACACCGTACTACAAGAACACTAACCTGGGTACCTATCTCTGCAGCAAACCCAGTTGCCAACTCTGCCTGCACATTGACTCTAGTGATACCATCACAGGTCCCAACTACATCAGCTACACAATCAGGAACTCATTCACCTGCACATCTAGTAATGTTGTATATGCCATTATGTGCCAGCAATGTCCCTCTGCCATGTACATCGGCCAAACTGGACTCTCCTTACGCAAGAGAATATATGGACACAAATCGGATGTAAAAAATGGTAACATCCATAAATCAGTAGGAGAACACTTCAGTCTCCCTGGACACTCAGAAGCAGACTTGAAAGTTGCCATACTCCTGCAAAAAAAACTTCAAAAGCAGACTCTAGTGTGAAACAGCAGAGCTGGAGCTCATTTGCAAACTTGACACAATCAGACTGGGTCTGAACAGGGACTTGGAATGGTTGTCACACTACGAAAAGTAATTGTAGGTCTTCACACATTCTCATCTTCTATTTAACTGGTGTGATTGAGCCTCTCCTGCCCCATTGAATTGACTTTGTCAGCACTTGCCATTATTATGGCCTCCTGGCCTGTGTATGTATACCTCTCAACTGCTGTCTCCATTTCATGCAATTGATGAAGTGGGTTGGGACCCACGAAAGCTTATGCCTGAAGAAATTTGTTAGTCTTTAAGGCTATGTCTACACTTGTTAATTTAGATTGACTTGGCTAAGTCGACTTAAAGTCGACTTTAAGTCGACCTTGTTAAGTTGACTTAGCATGTCCACACTCAAATTTTAAGTCAACTTAGAGGGGACCCTACAAAATCGACCTAGAGCGCCCACACTGGGTCAGGGTGGGCAGGGCTCTGCCTTGCTCTTGGGGGAGGGGGGGCACGCCAGGCTGTGGCTGTGCCAGCCACCCTGGCAGGGAGGGCAGTGGGGAAGCCCTGGAGCCCCCTAAATCAACTTAAAGTCGACTTAGGGCCACTCCATGTCTACCCTGGCTTAAGTCGACTTTCTAAAGTCAACTTAAACAGCAAGTCGACTTAAAATTAGGTTTTATAAAGTCGACTTAATTTTTCCTTAAGTCAACTTAAGCAGCTGTAACCTTTGGGTGGGCTAAATTCATTTAGTTGCCCTTCTCCAGTGCCCCACAGAAATCAATCCCAACCCCTATGGGGAAAGCAGCTGGAGACCCAGGATCCAGTCTGCACAGGACTCACAGCGAAGCTTGCTCAGAGCTACACTCACACATTAAAATACTACTAAAAACAAACATAACAATGAACTTTATTAACTACTAACTAAATGAACCTTATCCTAAGAAAACAAACTACAATTAACCAAGAACAATCCCTTGCATGAAAGATACCCAAGAGTCCCAAAGTCTGTGTGGAGTTCACCCAACTCTCAGCTACAGTCTCTGTTCCAGTGTGGAAGCTTGAGTGGCAAGAAATAGCTGTCCTCTTCTTTCTTTGCTGGGATCCTCTGTAGCATTCCAGGCAGGCTTTCTTTTCTCCTCTGCTACCAGCCCTCAGCCCCATATGCATGTCTGCAAGGTCTGTCGCAAATGACTCCTTTACATGGAGAAAACATCTTGTTCGCTCCTGGCTCAGCTCCTCTCCAGAACACTGAGCACATGGTCTCCCCTCAAGGCAGCTCCTGCCTGCTGTCTGCTCAGGCTGCTGCTCTCCAGTCATCTGACTGACAACATCACATCACACCAGCAGGGTACACTGTGGAGCATGCTCAAAATGCTACCACTCCCTGCTTCTGGAAGTTTCCAGTTGTGGGTCGCTAATCTGCCCAACAACAGTAACCCACCCTCAGCAGGTCTCTCAGAGATAGCCTTTTCAGGCATATGGGTTACACAGCTGCTTAAGTCAACTTAAGGAAAGTGTAGTGTAGACACAGTAAATTAAGTCGACTTAAGCAAGCTTAAGTCGACTTAATTTATAAGTGTAGACGCACCCTAAGGTGCCACAGGACTCTCATTTTTTACAATTTTTATGGATGATCTACAGGGTTCTGATCCACAGGCTGTAGTAGCAGCCACAGTGGTTCTGTACCTCAGGTCCAAGTCCTAATCCTGGGTTGAAGGGCTGATTTTACTTCCCTCAGCCCCAGCCCACTGCAGTAATAAGAAAAGTAACAGGTCTATGTGTGAGTAATGTGCATTTCACTCTAATGGCATATCAAATTAAATGAGCCCAGTTTCTTGCTCGATAGAGTTAATTGAGTTTTATATTTGCGTTTTTTAAATTTTAATAGATTTTCAGATTCCCCCTTTTCTTCCCTTGTTCTTTAATTATTCTTGGCTCTCTACTTCCACTTACATTAAAGGTCCACATTAATTTTTATTTTAATTATTTGGCTCATTTCCAAATGAAATAGGGTTTGTTCTATAGGAAAAATGTGAACCCTGTTCATTTTTCATAAAAGGTGCTACAGTACAGTCCATTAACACACATTGGCCTGCAAATAAATGTATAGTTCCTAAGTATGTACCCCATGTGGGGAAACTCCACAAACGATACAATCAGCAGAAATAGACTCTCTTTGTATTCTGCAGCAATATCTGTAGGTGATGTGTTTCCAGCTCCATTTCTCATATCCCAACGGCAGCATACACAAGGATCTCTGATAACCCTGTGCCGAAGGATACATCTGGAGTATGAGCTAAGAGTGTCAGTTACAGCTCATGTAGACACACTTGCGGTAGTTCATTGAGAGGTAGCACAATTATTTTTAAAGTGTTGTCACAATAGCATGGGCAGCAACACAGCTTGGTTGCACCAACTACAAGTGACCCTGAACCCAATGGGTATGCAGTCAACACAGCTAAGCCCTCTTACTGCTGTCCATGCTACTCCAGCTATGCTACCCCAGGGCTCGACAAAATTGGCTCTCAGCTAGGTGCCAGCAGTTTTATTTTTGGTCACCAGAGGGCACTCATCTACAGCATTTCTGCAGTGGAGCTAGGCACCAGGCTATAAACCCTGGTCACCATAGTGACCTGGCACCTGGGTTTTATAGAGCCCTATGCTACTCTATATACTCACACTAGCTCTCATTCAGCTTGCTCAAGTTTGTGTATGTGAGCTGGTAATTCCATCCCTAGCTCATAGACTTAGCCCGAGACACAGGATGAGAATCTCTGCCCATCATCAGTTGTCTGGACCTTCCCCCATGTTCTTGACTACCCGAGTCTCTGTGGAAATACTGCTACAAATTCTAAAATGTCTACAATTAGAAGGAATTCGAGGCAAATTTTTTAAAAGGCAAATCTACAATCTGTGATTCCCATAAAGGTAGAGCTGATAAAGGTTTTCTAGATTCTAAGTTTTCTAGGTTCAATATCCTGCTCCGAGATATCAATTTTATTGTAGGCGCTATTGTGCCTTTGGGTTTCACCACTCCCCGCAGAGGCCAGAGTATGTATAATGCCCCGTTGGGCCCCCTGAATTTGCAATGCTAGCACTGTATTACTTTTGTCTGGCTCATGTCCTGCCTCCTCTATGTCCATTCCCTACTTCATTAGGAGAGACAAGCTCCTGGGCTATGTCTACACTTGCAATTTAAGTCGACTTCAGGAGGCTTAAGTCGACTTAAATTAAGCCACATCCACAATAGACTTTCATTAAGTCGACTTAAGAAAATCCTTAAGTCGACTTCATGAAATCTTAAGTTGACTTAATAACTACCACTCATTAGGTCAATTTAAACCTCCTTAGGTCGACCTAACCCTTCCTTAGATCAACCCAAGCCCAGTGTGGACGCATACGTCCACTTTGTCGACCTAAGGGCAGTTAGGTCAGCTTAACAAAGTGAACTAAGTCGACTTAAAGTGTTGCTGCTTGTTAAGTTGACTTTAATCAGGTCGACTTTAAGTCGACTTAAAGTCGACCTTATTAAAGTCGACTTAACAAAGTCAACTTTACTTTTCTAGTGTAGACATAGCCCTGGAGTCTATACTCTGCATGAATCAAATGGCTATCAGTCTGACTAGGGACACAAAGGAAATCTTTTCTCTCATTTGTACCATATATATGCCCAAATGGGCCTACACATTTTAGCAGAGAGGGCTGCCAAACCCCAACAGTCAAAGAACATGGATCAGACACATCAACCCTCTTCCCTACACAAAATCTTCAGATTAGCATTAAAATCATGAGTTATTTTTAAAGAATAATAGGTGTGGCATTCTTTTTATTTGCTTGCATGTTTCTGAGCCTTTAGGGTACTCTTGCTATATGTTTCTATTCTTTTCTCTGCAACTGTGAAAGCTAGAAACTTGTTGTTATTAGAAGCTGATACTTTATTTCAATCTCTTGACTCCAGGAGATGGGACTTTAAGAAAAACACTAACTATGCTAAGGCTACGGCTGCTCTGTGAGTACTTGAAATAAAATTGAAAAAAATTGAAACACATGCTTGAGACTTGAAATTAAATTGTGAGAATTGGCAATACTGATCAACACTTCATCTTCTCAGATGTCTGACTGTCTATTGCTAGTGCACCAATCACTATATGATGTAGTTGTCAAATCATGTAGATCTAAAATCAGCAGTCTTCTGTTAGGATTAGAGTTGATTGAAAAATGTTTTGATGGAACAGTTTTCCATTGAAAAATGCATTTTCATCAAAACTGAAATGTTTCATGGTAACTTGTTGATTTCAATGACATTTTCCATGGAAAAGAATCAAAATGTATCATTTCAACTTTATCATTTGAGTTAATTTCATTGACATCATTCAATTTCTTTATTAAATTAAAATATTAGTTAAAATATTTATATAAATTCAATTTCATTGGCCAAGCAAAGAGAGGCCCTACATTCTACTTGATGGCATTATTTTGTTTGTAATATACATTGTTTGCTCAATGTTATGCAATAATTTTTTTAAAGCGGCATCCTATAAATTCCAAAATGTCAGGGAATAATCTCGATGTCTATGGGCAAAACCCTATTGATGCATAGTTATACTGGAACAAATGTCTCTAAACTAGACAAGCTCCTCCAATACTATGCTTTATGGTGCACAAGAAATAAGACCCCTGAGTCAGCATTGAAATATAACTTTAATGTAAACATCACATTCTATTTTATGAGTTTTAAATGTATATATGCATGGATTTTTAAGGCCAGAAGGAACTGTTGTGATTGATTATTCTCACTTCCTGCATAACACAAACCGTTGGCCATCCAGATTCAATGTAAAGTAGGGATTTTATTTTTTGAAACACTGCAGAGAGAGAATCATGCAATAGAAATTACACAGAGAGAGTGACTAGCATTGGAGTCAGGTCCTGCTTATGTCCCATTAGTGAATGGAAATATTTTTTTTTCTTGCAATACCCAGAATTCTTCCATTTGTGCCATCAAGATTATTTCAAACCTTTCCACTCTAGGGATGCAAAATTTTTACTCGGGATGTATAATTGGTTAATATTTCCTTAGATTATTTTAAAAATAATGATGTACTCTGTACTCTTGAAAATCTCTCCTGTGAGTTAATTTGCTGAAGCTTTCCTAACTTTCTTTAGAAGTCTGTGATAGATGGGCTGAGTAGACTTTGTTCTTCTGTATCAGCTTCTGTAGTCTGTTATCTTTTAATAACTTCTTCACATATTATTTGCTCTGTTCCTAATTCCTATTTGTCACTGCCTTGGTAATCTTATTAGTGAAATAAGCAAATCTTCATCTTCTTCATTTTTTTTTTAAGACCAGTATAATAATGACTTATTTTTCCTCATCTTTTTGTGGATAATTCATCACTCATTCTTAATGGGATTTTAATTTTTTTTTCTGCTATACATATTTGGAAAAAAACATTCTTGCTGAAATACCTTGAATTATTTAATAACCATACGACCTTGTGCTGTGATACTATGAGATCTCAGAAGTTAAGCATAGAAAGTTTGGGCTAATCCTCAACCTCTAGTGAACAGCTAAATGGTACAGTACAGTACCATCTAGTACAAATGCTGGAGGAACCAACTAGGGGCCTTGCACCTCTAGACCTATTGCTCACAAACAGAGAAGAATTGATCGGGGAAGTAGAAGTAAATGGCAACCTGGGCAGCAGCAACCATGAGATAGTAGAGTTCAGGATCCTGATCAATGGAAGGAAGGAAAGAAGCAGAACACACACCCTGGACTTCAGAAAAGCAGATTTTGGCTCCCTTAGGGAGCTGATGGGCAGGATCCCTTGGGAGGCTGATCTGAAGGGGAAAGGTGTCCAAGACAGCTGGCTGTATTTTAAAGAAACCCTGTTAAAGGTACAGGAAGATAACATTCCAATGTGCAGAAAGAACAGCAAATGTGGACGGCAACCAGCATGGCTTAGCAGGGAACTCTGTGGGGAGCTGAAACATAAAAGGGAAGCTTACAAGAAGTGGAAGCTTGGACAGATGACAAGGGAGGTGTATAAAGATATTGCTCGGGACTGCAGGGATAAAATCAGAAAGGCCAAAGGACAACTGGAGTTGCAGCTAGCAAGAGATGTGAAGGATAACAGAAAGGGGTTCTATATCAGCAACAAGAAAAGGATCAAGGGTGGTGTAGGTCCCTCACTGAATGGGTCAGGCATCCTGGTGGTGGATGATGCAGAAAAGGCTGAAGTACTCAATGCTTTTTTTACTTCAGTCTTCACAGGGAGGGCCAGCTCCCAGGCTACTACACGGGGTACCGGGGAATGGAGAGGAAAGCGGCCCTCGGTGATGGAAAGTCAGATTAGGGAACACTTAAAGAAATTGGATGCACAAGTCCATGGGGCTGGATGAACTGCATCCGAGGGTGCTGAGGGAGTTGGGGGAAGTGATTGCAGAGCCGCTGGCCATTATCTTTGAGAACTCATGGCAAACGGGGGAGGTCCCAGAGGATTGGAAAAAGGCAAATATAGTACCTCTCTTCAAGAAAGGAAAAAAGGAGGATCCGGGAAACTACAGACCGGTCAGCCTCACCTCAATCCCTGGGAAAATCATGGAGCAGGTCCTCAAAGAATCCATTCTGAAACACTTGGAGGAAAATAGAGTGATCAGGAACAGTCAACATGGATTCACCAAGGGCAAATCATGCCTGACCAACCTGATTGCCTTCTATGATGAGATGACTGGATTTGTGGATGCGGGAAGAGCCATTGACGTGGTATACCTTGACTTTAGCAAGGCTTTTGATACGGTTTCCCACAGCATTCTCGTCGGCAATTTAAGGAAGTATGGGTTGGACGAGTGGACCGTAAGGTGGATCGAAAACTGGCTAGATCGACGGGCTCAGCGGGTAGGAATCAATGGCTCGATGTCTGGCTGGCAACCGGTAACGAGTGGAGTGCCCCAGGGGTCGGTCCTGGGGCCGGTTCTATTCAACATCTTCATTAATGATCTTGATGATGGAATAGAGTGCATGCTTAGTAAGTTTGCGGATGACACCAAGTTGGGGGGAATGGTAGATACTCTGGAGGGCAGGGACAGGATCCAGGGAGACTTGGACAAATTGGAACACGGGGCCAAAAGAAACCTCATGAGGTTCAACAAAGACAAGTGCATCTTCCTGCACTTAGGATGAAAAAATCCCATGCACTGCTACAGGCTGGGGACCGATCGGCTAAGTAGCAGCGCTGTAGAAAAGGACCTGGAGGTTATGGTGGATGGGAAGATGAATATGAGCCAACAGTGTGCCCTTGTTGCCAAAAAGGCCAATGGCATATTAGGCTGCATCAGTAGGAGTATTGCCAGCAGATCGAGGAATGTGATAATTCCCCTCTATTCGACACTGGTGAGGCCGCATCTGGAATACTGTGTCCAGTTTTGGGCTCCCCACTACAGAAAGGATGTGGACAAATTAGAAGGAGTCCAGTGGAGGGCAACAAAAATGATTAGGGGGCTGGGGCACATGACTTATGAGGAGAGACTGAAGGAACTAGGCTTATTTAGTCTACAGAAGAGAAGACTGAGGGGAGATTTGATAGCAACCTTCAACTACTTGAAGGGGTGCTCCAAAGAAGAGGGAGGTAGGCTGTTCTCGATGGTAACAGAGGACAGAACAAGGAGCAATGGTTTCAAATTACAGCTGGGGAGGTCAAGGTTGGATATTAGGAAAATCTTTCTCATTAGGAGCGTGGTGAAGCATTGGAATGGGTTACCTAGGGAGGTGGTAGAATCTCCATCTTTGGAGATTTTTAAGGCCCAGTTAGACAAAACCCTGGCTGGGGTGATTTAGTGCGAGTGGTCCTGCTTTTTAGCAGGGGGTTGGACTAGATGACCTCGTGTTGTCCCTTCCATCCCTATTATTCTATGATTCTATGATTCTCAGATGTGATTCAGTAGGTGCCACTCATTCCTGAGTCAGTTTGCAACCAATGCCTTGATGTTCTGCTGCTGGCCACTATGCTGTTTAAGATATGTTTTTTGTTTTTTTCCAGAAGACAAAATGACTGAAAGCCCTAACCACTGTATTCATTGAAGATCCCATGGTACTTTTCATAAGAGTAAGGGAATTAATCTCTGTATATTGACCAAATTCAAACCTCAGAAATTCTAGTCTACTTAACTAAATTCCCCCTCCAGTTTTAACTTTTTTTTTTTTTTTTGGTATACTGGTATTCTTCACTTGCTGATTTCGACTACTCTGCAGTGTTGTCTGCTCTGACACACTGCTGTGTTCCACCCCTCGGCTAACTAGTTAGTTTTTCAAAGGAAGATTAAATAGGTCTCATAGGCTATGTCTACACTGGCAACTTAGTTCGAATTAAAGAAGCTTAATTCGAACTAACTAAAGCCATGGCTACACTAGGCTTTAAGCAGTTCGAAGTAAGGGCTTCCTTAATTCGAACTAATGTTAGAATAGCCTATTCAAACTAAGGAGTTGCTTAGTGGTGGTCCTTAATTGCTTAGTTCGAACTAACTGGCCCATTGAAATCAATGTACATCACTAATTCGAACTAAGCAAGTGCCATGAATGGCACTTGCTAAGTTCGAACTAATTTTTTCTAGTTCAAATTTAGTTAATTTTAACTAACTAAAATTAGTTCGAATTAATTAGTTCGAATTAACTAATTCAAACTAATTTTAGTAAGTGTAGATATAGCCATAGATCTCTTGCCTTTTACTTATCATTCTCTGTGGCTATGCAAAGAGGAGCAGGATACAAGCAGCTTTCCCTGCAGGAAAATTAACATGTGGGGCCAACTCCAATGGAGTTACTCCTAGCAGGCAGCTAAAAACCAGCCCAAAAAGGTGCCAAGGGGAAGCAGGGCCTTGACTCGCCTTTTCTCAGTTCACACACACACACAGTAGTCAGCAGAAACTGGCAGATCATGGAAGGGCATGAATACTGCATCATCCTTTTGAAATATGCCTCCAACAGGATGGTGTGAAGTGTGGGACTGTGGATAAAAGCCATCTCAAATGAAGCTGTACATGAACACCCCAATGGGTGCCCAATGGCATTATCTGTATCAGAGGTTTTAGTTAAGATTTAATAAGATCTTATAAGTAAGTATAGATTGGAAAAAAGAGAAATATGAATGAAATCCTGGCCCCATTTAACTGAATGGCAAAACTTGCCTGGAGAAAGGATTTCCCTTTACAAGTATTTTATTTTAAAATTTTAAGTGAATATGATGCTTAAGAGAGAGGTCTAATTAGCATCCATGGAGACTGAAGTTAGATCTGGGTAAAACGTTTCATCCAAAGCTATTCAGGGGAGGAGGGGTAAAATGCAAATTAATCAACACCAAAACATTTCATAAATTTGTGATTGTTTCAGCAAATTATTTCAAGAGGGGGAAAAATACCCTCCCCCCAAAATGAAGCACTTCGTTGCAACTGTTTTGAAATGAACATTTTGATTTTTTTCAGTTTAAAATAAGTTTTTTTTTTCCCCGAATTCCCTTTAATTTCATCCAAAAACCCTCAAAATCCAATTTTGAAAATTGAAACACATTTTGAAACAAAGTTTTGTTTGATTTTTTTTTCCCCCCAGAATTTCCAACTAACTGAAAAATCTGTTATTATCACAGCTGTCACTGAAGTACTTTTGCCATAGAACAGGTACAGCTGGGAGAATGGCCTCACAAGTTACTACCTGTTGCTCCACCAATGGGCCTCAGTCCTGATCTAAAGTAGGCTCTTCTAGGCATAAGAGGGTTGTCCTCAATACAGAGACATAGACATGGCTGGGCCTGAGTGATCTGGGTCCCACACCCACTTAGCCCTAAGGCTCACCTTTATTGCCTGGCAACAACATAATTTTTTTCCACTGTCACAGTGGGACTGTCCAACAGCCACAGCTGTGAGAGGGTTAGGGCTGGCTGCAGTGGCGTATCTTAGATGTTCTGATATGATATAACATGCTGACAATATGGTTTGGTCTATAAGGCCTTCCAGAATGAATGATAAAGAAAAAAGTAATGGGAACGACGGGAACTAATAATAATAGCACGTAACACTGATAGAACACTCTGAATACACCTTATCTAAATTAATAATTTGATCCTTAAAAGCACAGATCCAAGATAGGGAAATATCTTCATCATGTTGATGGGGGAATTGAGTTTAGCAAGGCTAAGAGACTTGTCTATGACTCAGTGAGTCATTGGCAAAGCTTGGAACAGAGCTCTGTCTCCTGACACCAGTCCTATGATTTTTTTTTTTTCTTTTCAGTCACAAGACCATCCTTTCCTTTTAGACTCCTCTCAGTACATGAATAAGTGATTGTTAGCATTAATAGGAGAAACATCAAAGGGAGCTTAGACCACAAGTATTTAAATGTGGTTTCACATACAGTGTATTCATTCATTTTTTTAACTAGAGCTCATTACCGTAGTACTTTCACTTCAAATTTCTTAATGTCACACTTCAGGCTATTTGATTATATTGAGTCACAACACTATTCTTAAACTGAATGCAGGACAGTGAATACAGACAATCTTATTGCAATCTTTGGAATTTTTTTTTTTTCTAGAAAATGAGCAGTAGAATAAGAAAGAGTCTCTAATTCTTTCTGATATAAAGTGAGTTCATTAGTGCTAATATGACTTTTATTAGAACCTAGGTGCTCTAGGCAAAATTCTATCCTCCATCACAGTGATGCAAACCCGGGGCTTCAATGGGGTTGCATGGTATAACAAGGGCAGAATCTTGCTTTTTTTCTTAAGAATCACTCTTCAGGCAGGCAGTCTCCAGGGTGGTATTTGTGGGATGTTGGGGGGCGATGGGTGTTGTTGGTGGAGAGCCCTGACTTTAAAATTTACTCTTACTGGAAATCTATCTAGGACCAAACCTGACAGCTTCTTGGGACTGAAACAATGGCCAGTTAAATCAATAGGATTCCTTCCACTGACTTCAAACGGCATTGGATCAGGTCTTTGGAGCATGAGGCACAAGGCATTTGTTTGGGAAGGCTTTTTACTTAATGTGTTGGTAATCCTCTGTGTCTTATCTGTTTCAAGGACAGCATGTTAGTCACTGGGGTGGTGACATTGTGTACATGCTTTCTATTTTTGACATAATGTTGTGATCCTTTGATCTGATTTTTAATGCAAATATTATGCTGACTGGAGCCTTGTAAATATGTACAAAAATAATAATAATTGTGCAACACTGGAACCAAGACATCTCTATTTTGACTATAGCCAGAAAAACATCTGCAAAGTCTCTAGCTGGGATATCCCTACATGTTCAAGAATGTGTTTATATTTTCAGAGTGAGATCATTAATGAAAAAATCAAGCAATGTCCTAGGTGTTGGTTTTTTTAGATTACCATAAGCCTTCCAGCTTTTTTCTTTATAACTGTTTTTTGTCATGTTTTACTTCTCACTGCTTATGCTAAAGGTAAGATCTCTTTAATGAGAAGAAATCCATTAAATGGCAAAATTAATGGTTTTCACTGGATTAAAGTGTTTAGATTCAGTGGTCAGTACATACAGATCTGATTAGGCCTTTATTTGTTTTGTCATAAAGTTAATGCATCTCTTTTCATCAAAGAAATTTACAGTGATCTCCCTGAATGCTTTTCCTTCAGATTGTCTGTCTGAGGCAGAAGGATCTGGGTTGCTTACAAATATTAAATAACAAGGTATCTTTATTCGATACTGACGTACATCTACTTAAAATTGCTATCACTGCACTCTTGTTAGAAAATTAGATTCTTTTGTGCTTTCAAACAACTAACAATATCCATTTGGGTTTTCCAGTTAAAGATCTTGAAAATGTTACTGACTTCTGGATTGTCTGATTTATCTTCCAATATTAGGTTTAATTCCCTTCTAAAATAAAAGTGTATCGGGATGATAAACTTCTTCTTGCTGTGCTGGAATTCTGGCATTCATCCTCCATGTTAAAACATGATGAATTTATTTTGAGGGAAACCTGATTTCTTTAAATAAAAAATATTCTGTGGCTGTAATCTCTAATAATACATTGTATTGGCCCTGATCCAGTCTTTTAAATAACAATCTAAATCTATGTTTGAGAGTACCTCCCAATTTTTTTTCTAGCATCTAGCATATCTTTGTTGTTTTCCTCTGTAAATACAAATTCCAAAGGGATAGCCGTGTTAGTCTATTGTAGAAAGACAACAGAGTCTTGTGGCACTTTTAAAGACTAACAGATTTATTAATCGCATGAGCTTTCGTGGGAGAAAATTTTCTCCCACGAAAGC
>ML685813.1:11151573-11219104 GCA_007922175.1 Pelusios castaneus
CTGGAAGAGAATCAGTGCTGTTAAGATCTAACTGATGATGAAGAGCACCTGGACAGGAGCAAGCTGAGGGAGTATAAAATCAGGAAGTAGCAGGCAAGAATGAGCTTCAGTGGGGGGAACTCTGTAGTCACTCTGGAGAGCAGGTGGGGGAGTTGGCAAGAGACAGGGAGGAGATGTGGGGAGGAATAAAACTCTGTGGTCCTGGTTGGAAAAACAGACTCAGTAACCCAAAAAAGGGTGATGTAGCCACAAGGGAGCAGAGGAGGTTCCAGTGGAGACCCGGAGGTTGGCCTGAAGATAGAGAAAGGAAGGCATTAAAGAATCCAGGGAAACAATGACAGGCTAGGCCCTGGTTCCTGGGGCATAGGGTTCCTGGGTTGGAAAGGTGAGGCAAAAAAGTCAAATAAAGGAAGAATAAAAATAATGAATTTTATGAGTTAACTTAACTCTAACCATTTCAGCTGTAAAATTGTCCAGGTAATTAAAAATGAACTTACCCATAAATAACTATGATACCTCCATAATAGTTCAAAAAGTTCAGGTTCATTTAAATGGTCAAGTTACACAATATACAATAAGAACCAATTCAACAATTATTAAGACCTTTGAAAGAGAAAGTGGCTTTTCCTATGGCTCTCACAGCATTATATAGTTGAGCTGTTCCTTTTTCTAACTTCGCTTATTTTACATGCATTAATTACAAATCCTTTGGCTCACTCTTCTGGCCAGCAAGGACTAGAATGACTGTTCCACAGCCAGTTGTCTGGCTGATTTAGGAGTTGTATTGACAGTCTCCTCAGAGAGTCATGTTTAGCTCTGCTGGAAACCGTCATTCTTGTGTGATCTGGGGGTTTGCGGAATAAAGGGAGAGAGACCTGTTCCAGGAATGACCAAAATGTACAATGAAGATACTTCTTGCAATAATGGAAAATGATAATGGGCCATACTGGTTGAGAGACCACCTCCCCTCCAACTAATAAATAGAGTTTACTGGTAGACTACTGTCCCCTTTGAATTTTAAAGAAATAAAGCAAAGAGAAAATCTCCATTCCAAATTAAACTGCATGGACTTCATTTTAAATACAGACTTCCAGGAAATCTTCAGTATGCAAAATTAAAACTCTAATCTTATTTTATTTTAATCCCATGAGACATGCAGATAGACTACTGCTCACATCTTTGAACTATGTTAAGTAAACACAACTACTGCCATAACCTGAGCTTTTTTTGCCAGTAAAATATTTAGTCCAGTTTCCTGACATTCCTTTCTTCTTAAAAACTAATTCTATAAAGCTGGGAGACAGGCAAATCCAAGGACATTATTTGAGCTTCCCCGCTTTCTCCTGGTGGAGGAACATGGAGGCAGGGTCAAGCAGTAATACACAGATACTGCTCATCATCTCCCAACATTCCTCTGTGCCCCCTAGGGCACTGTTGGGGAGGGAGGGAGAGGCAACATGAGGGCTCCCAGCGTCCAGGTCACTTTCCCTGCTCGGGCTGTAATGAGCAGCAGAACTAGCTGCTCCATGCATGCAGGTCTGTTTTCCCCAGGTGAGCACAGGAAGAGATTGAAGGCATAAGGGGTGCAGGAGGAGTGGTGAGCCCAGGGTGGGCCAGGACAGGTGCCCATTCAGGTGAGGAAGTCACACTCAGAGGCTTGCTATGTGAAAGAGGTCACCAATACAAAAAAGTTTGATAACCACTGTGTTAAATTACCACATGGTGTGTGGGTGTAAAGAAAACATGCAGCTATCCAACCAACCATTGGGCTTAAAGTGCCCTGAGTCCACCACTAGCTATTCAGAGAATTGTAGGACAGTGAACAGGGCTTAAACAGGAGTAGCAAGATGCCAATAAAGGAAAGCTAGCTGACCCTAGAGGTTTTTTATTTTTTTTTCCTCTTTTTGTTATTTGGGGGTTTTCCTCTAATTGGTACCCAGATTCTATTACTTATTTCTTAAGAAGGTTCTCTTTGGTCTGACCTTTCAGATTCTAATCTAACATACATGAGATCAATTTTGATTTTGGAACATATGTTTTCCTCCATCCATCCACTCTCCTTTGAGTTCCAGAAATAAACAATGGGGGAAGATTCACAAGCCAAACAGCTGTTGGAGAAAAATCTCCTCGCACTTTACCCTATAGGGCAAAAGTAAAGGAAGTTTCAGTGCAATGAAAGTTGTCATCTTTTGTCTGAAATTTACTGTGTTGCTTCTCCTGTGTGATACTTTACCTGTGTTGAGCTTAACTGTGCGGATAATGAGTCACTTTTGCATTTAACTTGTACTGTACAGAAAGAGATTCTATCAAGATGTTAGTGTAGGGTGATGAAAAAGCCAGCAAATAGTCTCAGGACATGCCTGAAAGTAGGAGAAATCTGAAAATACGAGGTGAGGGGGATTTAGACCACACTAATGATGTTGAATACTCTAATGGAAATGAATATATAGCTGTAAGAAATGACATTGTAGTAGGGTTGCTCCTCTTACAAGTGTTTGAAGTATTTCAGTCATTTTTTATTTACATGTTTTATGTAGCCCCCATTGCCCCATAACATCTGGACTCCGTAACAGCAAATCAAACAATTATAAAATAATTTGGCAGGAATAACTAGTCAAACAGTGAGCTGCAGTTCTGCCATAATGTTTCACAGGAGGCCCATGTAAGCGCATAGACCATGCACTGTGCTCCCAAAACTCACAGGCATGGGCTCTAGCACCAGGTCCTTCAACTGAGAATGTTTTGCTCTTTCAAAAAAAAAAAAAAATCCTTAGTGATTGTGGTTACATTTTCTTACAGGGTACAAATCACTTTGGACAATTTCTTTAAAACATTATGAAATCCTGGTCCTATTGAAGTTGATGGGGAAAACCCACTGGCTATGTCTACACTTGCACTTTTAAGTCGACTTAACTAAGTCGACTTAAAGTCGACTTAGTTAAGTCGACTTAGTGTGTCAGCACTTAACATTAAAGTCGACTTAAAGGGGAACTTATAAAGTTGACCTGGAGCGTGTGAACAACCATTGTCTCCTTAATGTTTAGGAATTTTCCAGGGATAATGGTTCCAGGGAGTATCCTGATGAGCCATTGAGGACATAACGAATACAACCATTGTATCCTTAATGGCTCATCAGTGTACTCCCTGGAACCATATCACCTGGCAAATTCCTAAACATTAAGGAGACAATGGTGGTTCACACCCTCCCGTCTAAGACATTTCTCCAGAATGACACAAGTTAAAGTATGGATATAACATCAAATTCTTAACTTCTAATCAAAATAGAATTCCTAGACATAAACTATATAATCATTCCCAGCAAATTACTACCTTTCTATTGATACCAAACATGACATAGTTCCTATGGATTATAGCATTTATGAGATATCCATAGAAAATAATACCATAAATGCTTCCCTAAATCCAGACAGTGTCACACCCTGCCCACATGCCCTGCCCTTTGGGGGGCATGCCAGGCTCCCCCTGTGCCCCCCCCAGCAGGGAGGGCATTGGTGTAGTCCTGGGGTAGCCCTAAGTCGACTTAGGGCTACCCCAGGGCTACACTGGCTTAATTCGACTTTAGAAAGTCGAATTAAGCCTTAGGTCGAGTAGAAAGGTGGTTTAATAAAGTTGACTTAATTTTCATTAAGTCGACTTAAACAAGCTGCTTAAGTCGACTTAAGCAAAGTGTAGTGTAGACGCAGGGCACATTAAGTCGACTTAAGCTAAGTTTAAGTCGACTTAATTTACCAGTGTAGACGCAGCCACTGTTGACTTCAATGGAAACAGAATTTCACCCAATATCCATAGGATAATTACCTATAGATTTACAGAACCTCTAATTTTCCATCTTCCACTTAATTAGCAGGGGGAGGAACAGTACTTCTATTAGCAACACCCATGAAAAGAGATGGCAATAGCTAGTTGTGATGGGATTTATTTTTTTTTTACTACTTAAATTGTATTTCAGTGATTAAATCAAAGTTCTCTATACAAAAGCATTCAAAGAAGACGTGATCTGGTATTTATTATTCTGGATCTGGAATCCGTTTGCTCTGTCCCTAGTCAAACCAATGATTATCTTTTCATAGTATTTTCCTCACCTCACCTTTAATTTTAAGGTTAAAAAGAAAAAAATGCATCTTAACTAACCACTAATTTTTCACTCACAAAAGGTTTGAGACCATTTTGAATTCTGGGGATGTAGTGAAGTGCTATTAACCTTTGTGCTGCTCAAAAGGTAACCTCATCGCTAACTGGTATTTCCATTTTCAAATCGTTAGGCATGTGATTGTAAATTATTGTCATGTTGTTTATTTGTTAAGCACCAGTTATGTCCCTGGTGCTATCTAACTCATAAATATCAACAGTCTGTGCCTCAGGAAACTACAGGACAGATTCAGGTGAGAAAAAATTCATTGGGAGATCCAGAGGAATATGCTAATTTAGACCTTAAGCTATTGATATAATAACTCAAGTCCCTCTGAAAGACTCATATTCCATATGAAGCCCATAAACACAAACCCATGTCAGACAAGCGCCTTCTCCACTAACACTAGATACAAGGAGAAGAGTAAGATCAAAATAACAAATCTATCAGCATTGCCATTATGAACAATTATTTCACTGATTTAAATCTAAGTTATAAACAAAAAGCCCTCTTTTGAAATTTAGCAGAATGTTTTAGTGTTTGTATGATGATTTACATTATGTAAATTGCCTGGTAGCCTAACTAGTTCTAGTTCCACCATCATTCATTCTTCAGTAAAGCAATGGCTTTTCTCAAATTGTCAGTGACAGATGGTACAGACAAAATGCAGGAATAAAAGCATCAGTGTGATTCTGCAATGGAATTGCATGGAAAGACGGGGCACTCAAATTTGCCGACATAAGGATCTAATGACAATCTGCCAAGACTGGTTGTACTTAACTTGTATTAAGTGGAGCAGACTGAAGTTACTAATATCTTTAAAATAGAGGTGTATTCACAGAAACTATAACTCTAAAGTTTTGCCAACACTCTCACAATTTTACTGTGAGTCTCACAATAGTTCATTTTTCCTCAAGTCCCAGCTGCTGAAATCAAGAAATTGCATGAAAACCTTACCCTTCTAGCTGCCACCGCTAAACTGCTATTGTTCTTTTAGCTAAACTGCAATTAGCTGGGTATGCTTAGATGAGCTGCAATCATACCTTCTGATTACAGTACAGGCATACTCTAAGTAACAGGGCCTACTTCCACCTCCTGAAGATAAAGGTCCCTAGCAGGCAATTATATATTCCATGTTAGTTCTGGGCCCTACCAGAGAGAGCTTCTGGTACCTCTTCCTTGGAGCCATAAGCCTGGGTGTGCTGCTGGCACCGTTTACAGAGTTGTCCATTTTGTGGCAGAAAAGAGATCCTGGTGCATGTTTAGCTGCAGCAGTCCCTCTTCCACCTCCCTCAAAGCACATTTCTAAAGTTTTGGGGTATACTTTCTCCTGGACTTCTTGGGTTTTGTTCTGTGCTGGGTTTGTGCAAGTCTCATCTATGCCCCCATGATGTCCATAAACGTCCTCACCAGGCACCAGCTGGCATTGACCAAAATGGCCAGTCTTGGAAAAGCTGGAGGAAAAGTTGGCTGCTATTGTGTGGCTTTTCTTGTATTCAGTCAAGCACGCATCTGGGCAGAGTTCCTTTGGGTGGCCTCCACTCACTGCCTTGATATCTTGGGGGTAGAGGGCAGTGGGCATTGTCCCTGGTTATCTGCTCTGTGTCCCCTTTTAGATACCTTGTTTTAAATCTTTGATCTCATTTCCCATTCTTGTCTTCCATATTTTGTTCTTCAAGTTTGGTTGACTTGTTTGTTTTTTTGTGGCCCATCCCATCTACTTATGGGGAGGTTATTGCTCTTTTAGTGGGTGAAACTTCTGAAAGCTTCAAGGATCAATGAGGTTGCTGCTTCCCCATTTCAAGCAGGTGAGCAGGATGAATACAGGGAGAGGAGGGATCTGGGCAGGCATTTTATTCTGTTCTCTCCCATGCCTCCATTCTTTCTTACCCTGCTAGTTTATGCAATGAAGATGCCATGGAGGGGGAATAATCTGCTATTGGTAAGTCGATAGCATACTACTTCTAGAACAATGGGAGAACAGAGAAGAAAAGATTGGTTTATATATTCTACCCCTTACATAGGTCATTATGCATTGTAATGGCATAATCAAACCCTAAACATTAAAGGCAAAACAGGACAGTGAAAGCAGCAGCAGCAGCATGGATTTATAAAGAATTAGGAAAACTTCATTGCTTTCTTTGATAGAATTACAAAATTAGTAGACAAAGAGAAAGTGATAGATTGTTACTTTTTAGATCATAAGAAAGAATGTAATGCCATGTCCCATGAAATCTTACTCTGAGTTAATTCAAATTGGCTTAGATAAGTCACATGAAGAAAAACTGGCTGAAGGATTGTAAACAGAGGACACTGAAAAACATGTATTGTACTCAATATAGGGAGGAGGAAGAAATATTTTTGTGGGTTTTTTGTTGTTAGTTGGGGTTTTTTAACCAAGTTATTCCTGGGATTAGTGCTAGATCAGTTCTTATTTAAAATCTAGGAAACCACCAATTGATGAACTTCACAGACAATATGAAATGAAGGGTTA
This sequence comes from Pelusios castaneus, assembly GCA_007922175.1. Classification (NCBI taxonomy): domain Eukaryota; kingdom Metazoa; phylum Chordata; order Testudines; family Pelomedusidae; genus Pelusios; species Pelusios castaneus. The sequence goes on from ML685813.1 coordinate 11,158,218, forward strand.
TGATCATCCACATAAAAAAAGAGGAGTAATACAGGGCCTAACAGAAAGCCAGTGCTTAAAAATAACTCATAGGAGCCACTGCTCCAGGCCCTTATAGACAGGCCCAAGTGGGAAACAGCGAACATTTTCAATAGCTTTCGATGATATGAATATTTTGAGTTTGTTTTCCCCTGCAGCTGGTTTTGTGTGGGTGTGGTGCTTGGGTCTCATTGATCCTGCTGTTTGAACTTTAATCCAAGTGACATGGCTAGCTGGGTCAAGATGGAGAATAGTATGTTAGAACCCACAGACTATACTGGCTGAATTGAAAGGCAAGAGCAATTGCAGGTCACTTAGAGCTCTTTAGATGGCATTTGGCCAGCCTTCCACTAGATAAAGTTGATCTAATAAACTGTGTTTATATGCAATTTTTTTTGATAAAACCACAAAACATAAGGTATTTGTCATTTTGCTTAACATATTGCTTGCGAACAGGGACTGCAAACAGGGGAGTTTGCGAGGGAAGGAGAAGGAGAAGCCCTGAGAAGGAGGCGAAGGAGATCCCCTTGCTGAAGAAGCAAGGGAGAGAGTGAATTGCTGACTGTGTGTGCTTGTGCTTGTGTCTTTTTTTCCCACAGGTGATTTCTGTGAATTGTCAGTTACTGTGTGAGTTGGGATTGTGATTGTGTGATTGTCTGGGGGCTGTTTGTACCATTGTTCTCTGCTCAGCCCTGCTCAGCTCAATCAGCCTTGTGATCACCCTTCCCCTGTGTGCTTAACGAGGGGCAAGGGCTGACCCAGGCAGAGAAGGCCTTAAAAGCCAGTGGCTGAGCGACCAGGGGGAGCTTGCGACCAGGGACTGCAAACAGGGGAGTTTGCGAGGGAGTTTGGGGGAAGTTTGTGGTTTGTGTAGCTACTATGGTGAAGAGGACCCGCACCGCTTGTGCCAGCACTGCTACTGTCTCCTCCACCTGTGCCTGTGTCCAGACAGACACACTGACCATGGATATCTCTACCCAGATCCTGGCGTGGACTTGCAAGGACTGTGGCCTGCATTTCCCACTCTCAGATGGTCAGGCTGGGGAGATCATTCAATGTAACAGGTGTCTCCTGGTGGAATCTCTCAGGAAGCAGGTGGGGGAGTTACAGGAGGAGGTGGCCAGGCTCAGGAGTATCCATGCCCTGGAGAAGTTCCTGGATAGCATCCATGAGGAAACATGCAGGGATGAGGAAACTATCCAGAGGCAAAGGACTGCTGCCACACCCTCGGAGAAGGATGGGATGGCTCAAGCAGAGGGTGGACACTGGCAGCTGGTTACTTCTGGCAGCAGACAGTGCTCCACCCCTGCTCCCATCCCACCCTCCGTTGTGGTAAAGAACCGCTACGCAGCACTACAGACGGGAGATGATATGGAAGAGGAGAAGCCGTGCACCCCCCGAGGTTGGGAGGATCACAACCATCACACCCAGGAGAAAACGTCGGGTTGTGGTGGTTGGGGACTCTCTTCTGAGGGGGACGGAGGCACCCATCTGTCGCCCAGATAAGGCTTCTCGGGAGGTATGCTGCCTGCCAGGCGCCCGTATCCGAGACGTTACGGAGGGATTGTCGAGAATCATCCGTCCCTCTGACTACTACCCCATGCTACTCATCCATGTGGGAACCAATGATACTGCGAGAGGTGACCCTCTGCAGATCAAAGGTGACTACAGGGCTCTGGGAGCACGGGTGAAGGAGTTCGGTGCACAGGTGGTGTTCTCCTCGATCCTTCCGGTCAAGGGTAGGGGCCCGAGCAGAGACAGATGCATCCTGGAGGTGAATGCCTGGCTGCGGAGATGGTGTTACCAAGAGGGCTTTGGCTTCCTCGACCATGGGGCGCTGTTTCAGGAAGAAGGACTGCTAGGCAGAGACGGACTCCACCTATCCAGGAAGGGAAAGAGCATATTTGGAAGCAGACTGGCTAACCTGGTAAGGAGGGCTTTAAACTAGGTCCGAAGGGGGAAGATGACCAAGACCCACAGGTAAGTGAAACTGAGGGAAACCTGGGGGAAGGGATGGAACTTGGGGGATGCTGGGGCTGTAACAGCAGGAATAAAAGAGAGGGTAGTTGGAACTGGGGGCTGGGGTCAAATAATTGTTTATTTCTTGATAAAGTCATAATACCTCAGGCGAGTGGGGAAGGAGGACACCGGGAGAAATTGCAAGGGGGAAGATGCGACAGGAGGGAGAATCGACAGGGCAAAGTAGGGCAATGGGCCCGGTATCTTAGGTGCCTGTACACAAATGCGAGGAGCCTGGGAAACAAGCAGGAAGAATTGGTAGTACTGGCACAGACAAGGAACTATGATATAATTGGAATAACAGAAACGTGGTGGGATAACTTGCATGACTGGAGCACTGCCATGGATGGATATAAATTGTTCAGGAAGGACAGGCAGGGAAGAAGGGGGGGAGGAGTAGCGCTATATGTAAAAGAGCTGTATGACTGCTCGGAGCTCCACTATGAAAGTGGAAACAAGATGGTTGAAAGTCTGTGGGTTAAGTTTAGGGGAGAATGCAACAAGGGGGATGTTGTGGTGGGTGTCTGCTACAGACCACCAGACCAGAAAGAGGAGGTGGATGAGGCGTTCTATGGACAACTAACAGAAGTTTCCAGATCGTCGCAGGCCCTGGTTCTTATGGGGGACTTCAATTATCCTGATGTCTGCTGGGAAGATAATACAGCATTGCACAGGCGATCCAGGAAGTTTTTGGAGAGTATTGAAGACAACTTCCTAGTACAAATGCTGGAGGAACCAACTAGGGGCCTTGCACCTCTAGACCTATTGCTCACAAACAGAGAAGAATTAATTGGGGAAGTAGAAGTAAATGGCAACCTGGGCAGCAGCGACCATGAGATGGTAGAGTTCAGGATCCTGATCAATGGAAGGAAGGAAAGAAGCAGAACACACACCCTGGACTTCAGAAAAGCAGATTTTGGCTCCCTTAGGAAGCTGATGGGCAGGGTCCCATGGGAGGCTGATCTAAAGGGGAAAGGTGTCCAAGACAGCTGGCTGTATTTTAAAGAAACCCTGTTAAAGGCACAGGAAGATAACATTCCGATGTGCAGAAAGAACAGCAAATGTGGACGGCGACCAGCGTGGCTTAGCAGGGAACTCTGCGGGGAGCTGAAACATAAAAGGGAAGCTTACAAGAAGTGGAAGCTTGGACAGATGACAAGGGAGGCGTATAAAGATATTGCTCGGGACTGCAGGGATCAAATCAGAAAGGCCAAAGGACAACTGGAGTTGCAGCTAGCAAGAGATGTGAAGGATAACAGAAAGGGGTTCTATAAGTATATCAGCAACAAGAAAAGGATCAGAGGTGGTGTAGGTCCCTTACTGAATGGGGCAGGCATCCTCGTGGAGGATGATGCGGAAAAGGCTGAAGTACTCAATGCTTTTTTTACTTCAGTCTTCACAGGGCGGGCCAGCTCCCAGGCTACTACACGGGGTAACGCGGACTGGAGAGGAGAGTGGCCCTCGGTGATGGAAAGTCAGGTTAGGGAACACTTAATGAAATTGGATGTGCACAAGTCCATGGGGCCGGATGAACTGCATCCGAGGGTGCTGAGGGAGTTGGGGGAAGTGATTGCAGAGCCGCTGGCCATTATCCTTGAGAACTCGTGGCGAACGGGGGTGGTCCCAGAGGACTGGAAAAAGGCAAATATAGTACCTATCTTTAAGAAAGGGAAAAAGGAGGATCCGGGGAACTACAGACCGGTCAGCCTCACCTCAATCCCTGGGAAAATCATGGAGCAGGTCCTCAAGGAATCCATCCTGAAACACTTGGAGGACAATAGAGTGATCAGGAACAGTCAACATGGATTCACCAAGGGCAAATCGTGCCTGACCAACCTGATTTCCTTCTATGATGAGATGACTGGATTTGTGGATGCGGGAAGAGCCGTTGACGTGATATACCTTGACTTTAGCAAGGCTTTTGATACGGTTTCCCACAGCATTCTCGTTGGCAAGTTAAGGAAGTATGGGTTGGATGAGTGGACCGTAAGGTGGATCGAAAACTGGTTAGATCAACGGGCTCAGCGGGTAGGAATCAATGGCTCGATGTCTGGTTGGCAACCGGTAACGAGTGGAGTGCCCCAGGGATCGGTCCTGGGGCCGGTTCTATTCAACATCTTCATTAATGATCTTGATGATGGAATAGACTGCGTGCTTAGTAAGTTTGCGGATGACACCAAGTTAGGGGGAATGGTAGATACTCTGGAGGGCAGGGACAGGATCCAGAGAGACTTGGACAAATTGGAACACTGGGCCGAAAGAAACCTCATGAGGTTCAACAAAGACAAGTGCAAAGTCCTGCACTTAGGACGGAAAAATCCCATGCACTGCTACAGGCTGGGGACCGATCAGCTAAGTAGCAGTGCTGTAGAAAAGGACCTGGGAGTTATGGTGGACGGGAAGATGAATATGAGCCAACAGTGTGCCCTTGTTGCCAAAAAGGCCAATGGCATATTAGGCTGCATCAGTAGGAGTATTGCCAGCAGATCGAGGGATGTGATAATTCCCCTCTATTCGACACTGGTCAGGCCGCATCTGGAGTACTGTGTCCAGTTTTGGGCTCCCCACTACAGAAAGGATGTGGACAAATTAGAAAGAGTCCAGCGGAGGGCAACAAAAATGATTAGGGGGCTGGGGCACATGACTTATCAGGAGAGACTGAAGGAACTAGGCTTATTTAGTCTACAGAAGAGAAGACTGAGGGAAGATTTGATAGCAACCTTCAACTACTTGAAGGGTTGCTCCAAAGAGGAGGGAGCTAGGCTGTTCTCGAGGGTAACAGAGGACAGAACAAGGAGCAATGGTTTCAAATTACAGCTGGGGAGGTCAAGGTTGGATATTAGGAAAAACTTTCTCACTAGGAGGGTGGTGAAGCATTGGAATGGGCTATCTAGGGAGGTGGTAGAATCTTCATCTTTGGAGATTTTTAAGGCTCGGTTAGACAAAACTCTGGCTGGGATAATTTAGGGGGAGTGGTCCTGCTTTTTAGCAGGGGGTTGGACTAGATGACCTCGTGAGGTCCCTTCCAACCCTATGATTCTATGATTCTATGATTCTATATTCATGAAAGGTCAAATGGTCACTAGAGGCCACTGATAAGAATCAGAAATTTCATTAGTATTTTCTATGAGCCCAGGTTCTGCCATAGGCTGCAAGCAGCTGTAAGGTTAACAAAGTAATTGGTTGGATGGGTATATGTGCCTGGAATTCTAGATGAGATAATGGATAGTAGTCTGAACCATTAAGTACACCAGCTTCATCTCATCTCCTAGCCACTTAAGGGATATTAGTGTAATTAAATTGAACATTTCAGCTTAATACTTTAGGTGGTGAGGGGGGTTCTTTGTTTTCTTCTTCTGTTGTGGTTGTACTCTTATGCATTTTACACCTTTCTTTGGTGATCTGAATATTTTGAGGTGTGGATAACCCTCACACGTCTAAGGAATGTGTGTGGGTTTTTTGGGTTTTTTTGTTTTCATTATTCCAAGAAGTCATTATATGACTTAAAATCTGTTCTGGGACTGAGATATAGTTTCTCTGCAGAAAGATGCATCGATCTGCATATGCAGTGATCACCATTAAAATCCTTACAATTTGTGTTGCAATTAATTCATTATACTGCAGCATTCTCTGTTCTAAATATCTGTTAACATTCTGTAGACAAATTGTACTGGATTTCACTACTAAAACACAGCCCTGAGTAGCAGACATTGTGGTTTGGATTTGGAAGATGTGGCCACACCTATTCCTTCCTTCTTTCCTATGGGAATGATGGACCTGAGCAGTCTTTCATGTCTGGGGAGGATAAGAGACTGGTGCCACAGCAGCCATCAGCAGGTATCACAATGCAACTGTCTACTATCTTCCATTTGTGAATCTGGGCCATGATGGCAGCAATCGGGCCCTAAAGATTTTAATGGCAATGACCAATACATTCATACAGAAGATTAATGTGTCAGCTAATCTTGTAAATCAGTATTGGTTAAACAAAGCGGAAACTAGCCTAGCGCTAGACATTTGTTTACATTGGCCATGGGGGGAAAAATTAATCTCCATAAAAGCCTTAGAATCTAAAACACATCTCATATTCTTTGGCTTCATGTCAACAGCTTAGATGCTACAGTGATGGGCACTATCAAAAATCTGCTGCACAGACAATAGTTCAGAGGGTCAGCATAAAACTTTTAAAAATTCATTTTCCAATGTATTTATCATGCTTTGCTCATTGTTATAATGCTCTTCAGATTTCTGTAACAAAGTGTCAGAAATATAAATGCAAAGCCTACAGAAGATATATCTACACTTGGATTATTTGTCTTAACAAGTTATAATTAACATATTAAAGATTGTCGTGGCTTCAATGCAAGCACTTTTTACTAGGTGGGTTAAATATGAATAGTAACAAATATCTGGGTCCTGGAACAACCCTTTGTGGACCATCTATAGTAGAAATTACAATCATGTTGGTGAATTTCTTAATTAACATGTCAAAACACAGCTAAAAAGTCAAATGTTGCTATTTCCTTTAAGGTTCCTGTAGCCAGATCTGCATTTGGGGGAGGGAGACTGTGCATTTGAGTTGCCAACTCACACAATTTTGTTGAATGTCTCATGATTTTTGGTGTATTTCTTAAAACCTCAGCTCCTGAAATCAAGAGATTATATGAGACTGTAAGCCAGGCAGCCAGCCCTCTCCGGCTGGGGCCTGACCCGTCTCTTTGTCCCTGGAAGGGATGCAAACTATCCCTGCCCCTCAGGCAGGGCAGGCCGGGAAATAAACTGTCCCTGGCCCTCAGGCGGGGCAGGCAGGGAAACAAACTGTCTCTGGCCCCTCGGGCGGGGCAGGCAGGGAAACAAACTGTCTCTGGCAGTCAAGTGCCTAGTTCAGGCCGTGGAGACTCCACGCCTGTCAAGGCTTCTGGGGCGGTACCAGAAGGGGGGAGGCAGGGGGACACAGGCCCACCCAACTCCACTGCGTCCCAGCCCAGGGCCCTATCCGTGGCAGAGGATACCACGGGCCTGGCGTAACCCTCGCCAGCGTTCAGTGACTCAGGCTCGGGAACCGCCGAGTCATAGTAGGCCTCCCGGTCCCCTGGGCCACTTCCTGCCCCCGTCCCTGCTGGTACCTGGTCAGGGCCCTCATCGCCCTCTTCCTCGGGGTAGTCACCCAGGGGGAGGTCACACAGTCCGACCACGTCCTCGGCTAAGGGTAACTCCTCCAGGTCGCTGCCCGCCTCTGGAGGTGGTGCGTCTTCCTCGGCTAGGGGGAGCTCCTCCAGGTCGCAGCCCGGTACCAGGGGGGGATCATCCAAATGACCCGCAGGCGGTGTAGGTAGCAGAAGGTCCAGGTAGTCCTCGGCAGGCCGGCTCCCGGGTGGCCGGGCTCGGCAGACAGTCCCGGCAGGGTCCAGGCGACCATCGGGGCCCCAGGCCGCAGGCAGGTTTTCCGCAGAGTGGTGATCAGGCGGGTGCTGGGGAGGGAGCAGAGAGACACCCTTCCCCTTCGGCTGCCTCCCCCTTACTGAGCTCTCCGGCCTTCCCCTTATACTTCCTGTCCCACCCACCTGCTTCCGGCCTGACGGACAGGTTGCCTCCGGCTCCGCCCACTCAGGTGTGGCTGGGCCCTGGCTGTCCATCTCCGAGGGGGGCCATACTCCCTCACTACAGAGACATTCAGCTCTTATTTTTAAAAAGTACATTTTCAGCCTTCATGGTTTCAGAGAAAAGTCTGAAAAATATGAAATGAGTGCAATCTAAAGGCTCAAACTGGAAGGCAAATTAGAACCCCATATTTAAAAAAAAAAATTTCAACTAATCTCATGATTTTTGAATGCTTGAGGTTGTCAGCAATGCTCTTAAGCAGCACCTGCTGGAGGCATTGTGCCTGTGTAAGATAGGAGTAAATATAATGCCTCAAAATAGGGTGATCAGATGTCCCCATTTTACAGGGACAGTCCCAATATTAAGAGCTCTGTCTTATATTAGGTGCCTATTACCCCCATCCACTGTCCTGATTTTTCACACTTGTGATCTGGTCACCCTACTTCTGAAGGATCAAGGGGAGGATCATGGTCACCAATGATCCTTTCTACATCTTTAGAAAAGGAATCCTGCATTCATCTCTCTTTCAACTTTCTGATGCTCAAACCACCCAGATTTCTACTTCCAGAGATCTGTACCACCAGCTGTACTAGAAGATTTGGAGAAGTATTAGAGGGGAAATGTGGTTTTGGTGCCTTTGCACCACTTTTGCCCCTAGTTCATCTGCACTGGGCAGCCCTAATTTGACCCAGAGTTCATCATGCACCTTGTTCTGATCTCAGTCACACAGGTATATATAGTACATAAAGAGTGAGTCCCCTGAAGTCAGTGGAATTTCACCTGTTTTTCAGTGGTGTGTGTAACTTAGGTCAAAATCAGACTCCATGTTCCCGAGTGAAATAAGATAAATGTTCTGTCCTTTGGAGTGCAATGGGATTTGGAGGCTCCCACCAGGATCAGAGTCCCTTTGTACAAGCCCTGTTCAAACACAGACCACCCCCCACCCCACCAAATGGTCCTTTTCTTAAAGAATTTAGAGTTTAATCAAGCCACTTGCATTTAGTTTGTATCTTTCTAATAAGCAAACAATACAAGTAATGAGGGAAATAAACAAGAAATAATTTAAGGTAAGATTAATTCTGACCCAAGAGCATCTTCTCTATCTAGCAATGCTTAATATAACATTATATTGTAAAGAAAGTGTTCATATGCTGACACCTAGTTATATGAAAAGACATTGCTTAATTATAAAATGCAAAAGGTTTGGCTCCCTGAAACACTTTTTTTTAAAGAATGTGTAGTTTATGAGAAGTAATGTAAAATATACCTACAGCACATTAAGTTCCCTTTTGTTAAGAAGCTGTGAAGTGCTGATAGAGTCCTGGTATCAGCAGATCTGCCATTTTATTGCAGTTATTCATGGCCTATAGCAATTCAACAGAAAATTAATTAGCATCACTCCACCATAAATCTCAACAGTATTAGCTAAAATGCCAATTTTGCAATCACTTTTCATTAAAGCCAAAAATCCTAATTAAAATTGATTTTTTTGCTTCTGCTTTGGTAAACTGCTGCCAGTTTAGGTTCCCAGCTATAATGCTGGATGAAGCAGACCTTTACTTAAGTAGATTTTATATGTTGTCTCATCCCCTTTATAACGATAACAATGTGTGAAAGGATGAGGTCTTTGGGAAGCAGCAACTGACAGGTTCCATGAAAAAAAAAAAAAAAACCCACAACCGAACACAAGGGAATGTAACTTCATTTAAACTGTAATATCTTATCTTCTCAATCTGGCCTGTCCAGCTAGGCCTTTCTTTCAGGCAGTTGGCTGTTAATACTCTTGAAAAAATAAGTTATGGAGGATTCTTTAATGAATGACTCTAGTCATTTACTGATAACAAATGGAGATAGGCCAAACATGCCTGGCTCAGGACAGTCATCATACAATGAACTGGGCCAGATGCTTTTCTCCAGTGCCGGAGTTAGGCACAAGCCAGTAAGCCATGGTTTAGTGTCTCACATTATGAGGGGCCTCTAAATATGTTGGGGATAACTAAGATTTAATCGGCAAAAGAGTCTTGTGGCACTTTTAAAGACTAACAGATTTATTAATCGCATGCGATTAATAAATCTGTTAGTCTTTAAAAGTGCCACAAGACTCTTTTGTCTTTCTACAATAGACTAACATGGCTACCCCTTTGGAATTTAAGATTTAATCATAATTGAAATGGATAATGCAAATAAGGCTTTTTGCAAGATGTATGTTTTATTTAGTTGTTTTTTGTTGCATCTTTGCCTATGTATATATGCAAATATAACAGTTTAACATTTATTTTTTCATTACCCTTTCTGTTATAATGTAATACTTTTTTTCTCTTTTTTATGGTATGGGGCCTCTGAATCTTGACATAGGGCCCTATGGGGCCACAGCATGTCTTAATCTGGCCCTGCATCTTTCGATTACACTTGTGCAGCCCGACTCAGTTTAGCGAGGGACAATTTGTGCCACTTTGCTTTAGAAGGGATGTGGGAAAGTTAAACTTAATTTTGAACTGATAACTGTTTCCTTCTTGTTCTTCACTTGCAACACCAGAATCACCACTTAGAGTAATATGAGTAAAATGGCATCATGACGTGGTGCCTGATCTCATTTGCATAAAGCGGTGTCTTCTTAATTTGATGTTTCTGGGATTTACTTCTAAACACGCTGTCCTAATAGAACTGGGAAAAACTGTGAGTGGGTGTTGGTTTAGCAAGATCTCCTCAGGTGAGTTTGGGCTTCACAAAAGTTTTTTTTAAAAATGTAAGCGCATTTGAATAAAGGGATGATGGCGCGAAACCCTATCTAGCACTTTGGATTCTACTGTAGAACAGTAATCACCAAGCTCTAATTATGGGCTCTGGCTCACAACAAACCCAATCTCACTAGCAGAGGAAAAGGAAGTGGATAGGAGCCCCACCTCATGGATCTCTCCTGACATCTTTCAAATTGTCCAAAGAGAAAAGGAACAAATGGTCTGCTGGGATCCCAACAGGCACTGAGACCTCTTTCCCCATAGGCCCACCATACCATTTCCTTATCTTAAATGTTTTCAGGGAGGGTGGTGTCTTGTATCATTCTCACTGTCTAGACTCTTTGGGAGTCAGTTGCAGTGGATCTTTTCCTCTACAGTTGGTTTGTCTGAGAAGACTGTTGTTTGACTGGTGAGCTACAACCTGTACACAAATTGTTTTAGGAATTGGCAAGGGTCTGGAATACCCCTCTTTGCTAATACAGAAGCAGGAATAGCACTAGAAATGTTAGTCAGCAAAACCCTAGAAACTCTTTGGTGGCTGCTAGAGAAACCTCGGGGTTTCCTTAATTACTGCTCAGGATCCAAAGCAGAAGCTCAAAGAACCTGTCATTTCTAACCACCGCTAATGCTTTTGGTGAAAGTCAATGCTTCAGAGCCCACTGAGACAATTCTGTAGCACTCATAAGCTGCTCTTTCACATGCGGAGTGAGGGGCTGGTGAGGCAGACTCTTTTCCCTCCGTGGACTGATTTGGATTGAGCAGCAGTGGCTCATACCAAGTATTGATACTGGATATATAGTGATCAATGTGAATACCAGTGAAACACGGTATGCTCAATTTGCAGATTAATAAGGTTTAATGGGCAAGGTTTTCTATAGATCTATTCATGGCCATCCCTAGGGGGAGCAGGGCCCAGGGCCAACTGACCTGCCCCCCCCCACCCTACCCCACGCTGGACGGGGGAAGGGTGGACTGGACCAGTCAGCTCCACCCCTGGGGACCCTAGCAATCCCAGGCCATTGCCACCAGGCGGAGACAGCCCTGGCCACAGCCGGGAACCCAAGGCTGCCACTGCCACTGGGACCCAGCCCCAATGGGAGTTGGCCCTGGCCAAGGCCGGGGACTTGAGGTTGCCACAACCAGTGGGAGCCAGTCCCAGCCAATGCTGCTGGTGGGAATCAGCCATGGCCATGGCCATGGCCGGAGACCCAAGGTTGCCGTCGCCAGCATGTGCCAGACCTGGCTGCAGCCGGGGACCAGGTGTGGGGCAGGCCAGCCCAGAGGGGCTGGGTGGGCCCTGCACACCTGCCCCAGCCCTGGGATGGTTGCTCCACCCTGGGTGCAGGGAGGGCCGGCCCAGATGCCAGGCGAAACTCTCCCGCCCCATCCCGCTACCTTTGGCTCACCACCAAAGGCAGTGGGGAGCAGGGCAAAGCGTGGCTCGGAAGGGGGGTGCGGTGCAGGGCCCGCACTGCCCCACTGGAGCAGGACAGCACGGGGTCCACATAACCACAGGGCTCGAGGCGATTGCCCCATTCCCTCCCCTAATTAGCTCTCTACTCATTATCATATATGCTAATTACTGTAACTATATTCTTATCCTTAAATGCATTTTATTCTCACCATGATAATTGGCATAGTCAAAACAATATTTGGTAACAGGCAGAAAAATGTAAAAACATGCCCCTTGGCAATGAAAAAATGTACCCCCAGACATTCAAGGATAACTTGTTGTTCCCATCATCATTATCTATGTACAGATGCAGGCATACATATTGTGTAGTTAATCTTGTGTTCTCTGGTGTGAAGAAACCACGACATCTACAAGGTTACTCATTGTTCTTATTTATTCTGCCAACCAGAAGATATCAGCTACAGGGGTCAGAACAGCCACGCAAGTAACTAAAGCTATGCTAGACCTGTAAAACAGTGGCTAGATCATTAAAATTGAACTGGGCCTCCAACACCAGGTAGCCCTGCTGGCATTTCTAAAGGTTATTTGGTCCCTCTATGCCAAAACAACTAACATAACTGAGTTGAGACTTGGTCTGAAAAACCGTTTTTCAAAAAATAAGTTGAACATTTTTTTTACTTTAATTTCTCTGTTCCTCAGATCCTTCGCTATAAAATGGAGATAATATGGTCACCACTGAAAGTAAATTAATTAATGTTTGAAGCACTCAGATGCTATAATTTTGTCTTGGAGAAGGGTTTGAATAGTGTGCCGCAAATAAGGAATGGGATCACATATTTAAGGAAAAGAAAACAATCATGACCAGCCTTATATCTGGTCCTTTTGAAATGTATATTGATTGCTTGTGCCCAGGTTACCAAGCAGTTCTGATTTCTCTGTGTCAGTGAACTCTCCTTTTCATTATTTAGCACTTCCCCAATCTTATATACAAACTTTATCAATGATTATTTTGTTTTCCTACATGTCATTGATTAAAAATAGTAAGTAGCATAGTGGCAAGAACTGATCTCTGTAGGATCCCACTGGAGAAACATTGACTTAATGATGACTCTTCATTTACAATTACATTTTGAGACTTCTTAGGTGGTTTTTAGTCCATTTATTGTGTGTCATGTTGATTTTGTAACTTACTGCACGATTAACATATTATAAAAACATTGTTACTTTTAGATAAGATTATTTTCCATAAACCCATGTTGATTGGCATTTATTTTATTACTCTTTTAATTTTGTATTAATAAAGTCCAATATCAATCATTTCATTATTTTGCCCAGGATCAACGTCAAGCTGAAAGGGTTACGGGTATCTGGATCATCACATTTACCCTTTTAAAATGCTGGCATAATGTTAGCTTTCTTCCAGTATTCTGGGATTTCCCCATTTTTCCAAGACTTATTAAAAATCAGCATTAATGGTGCAACTAGCTCCTCAGCCAGCTCTTTTAAAATTTATAGATGAAAATTAGCTGAACCTGCTGACTTTAAAATGCCTAAATATAGTAAAACAAACAAGGGGTCTTGTGGCACTTTTAAAGATTAGTTACTATTTAACTTCTTCTTTTGTTACTGTTTGAACAGAAAGCTCTTTATTATCATCATATGATATGACTACACCATCATGCTTTTTCCCAATTAAATAATAGAAATATTTATTGAATGTTTCTGCCTTTTCATCATTTATTATTCATAGTTCTACCATTTTCCTCTAGCAATAGAATAATGCTATTGTTGGGATTCCCTTCTGTTAAAATTAAAAACAAACAAACAAAAAAAACCCTTTTTATTGTCCCATCTTTGCCAGTCTTAGACATCTCTTTGTATCTCTTTACTTCCCTTAGCAATGTCCTACAACTCCTATCTGCTAATTTATTTTTATTATTACTGGCTTCCTTTTTTTTAATATATACCAATTATTTATTGTTGTTTTCACTTCCCTTCTAAGTCAGACTGATTTTTGTTGCTGTTTTCTTAACCATTGTAGCCTTCTTTCTTAATTGTGGGTTGCAGCTTTTTGGGCCATTTAGTAAAATTTTCTTAGAGTTCGCAATTATCTTTCACATTTTTCTGGGGTTCTTTCTTCCAACTGATTTGCTTGATAATTGATTTCAGCTTTATAAAACTAGCCTTTCTGAAACACCAGGTAAATGCATTTCTGGTTAGGACTTCATCCTGTTTGCACATAATGATTGTAATTAAGTCATGACAACTTGTATGTAAGCTAATTTTTAGATTTGTGAAAATTTTTTCTTTATCTGTATTTATTAACAGAAGATCTAATATGGCATTTCCCTGTGTTGGGTACAATGTTTCTTTTCGTTAGAAAATTGTCACTGATGATATTTAAAAATTCCAAGGACAGATTAGTACTCGTGGGTGATACCGCTAGCATGTGTCACTTAAAATGAAGTTCTCCATGATCAGGCAGTGTTTTTTTCCCTCCTACATATTGTATAGAGAGCCCATCATCCACTAACTAGTGTGATTTGATGGTCTATAGCAGACACCAACTAGTACCTTATCTTGTACTTTTATCTATTAGGATATTGATCTATAAACATTCAAGTTCATTTTTTTCCAAGCTGACAGTAGCTTAAACAGGTATTGCCATTTTGACAGAATGCCAGTTCCCTTCCCCTTTTTACCATTTGATCATTCCTAAATAGGTTATCCATTGATTTTTAACATTCCAATCATCTGAAGCTTCCCACCAGTTTCAGTAATATCAATTGGATCCAAGTTATTCTCTTAAATGAACAATTACAATTCTTCTTGCTCTTAGAATTGGTACGTAGACAATTAAGGACTTATTCTCTTCACATCCATTGCTGACATCTTGATTTTGTGATAAATGAATGCTCATTTGCTCTCTTTTTACCTTTCACTTTTTTTATCCATTTAGTAAATTACTACTCTAACCAGCATAGCCCCAAGCAGATAGAAAGTTGATCAATGGGGAGAGGAGGCTTTACATTTTGGATGGCTCCATATCAGTAAAAGGGGGAACCAATGTTCCAAAAAAACCCAAACCCTCAACCTGATACTACTTACATAGCCAGTAGTTCACTTCCAGAATCTTCTGCCTTCCATGTTCCTTTTCTCACGGGACCAGAAGGGATAGCTGAGAAAATAGCTTAGATTCCTCTCCTTTTCCAGCTTTCCAAGTTCTCTGAAGTAGTTTATAATCTGTGAGATATCACTGTCATGCACCATCACCAGAGGAACTTATCCCCTCTGCTTCAGAAGCCTATCTAGTTTACTAGTCACATCTCATGTTTTTCTCTGTGGACACTGCATAACCATCCTCTTTTCCACTGGTCCTTTGCAGCAGAGTCCTTCCATTCTTTGGAACAGCTTTGAGGCAGTACCGCTTTAGATGGCAAAGAGGAGGAGGTGAATAAACACAGATCCTAAATGGGGATAGTGGAAACCAAAGACCTGGGGAAAGACTTTGACAAATGTAGGAGCAGCCCAGGAAAAATGATGGAGAGATTACCTGACTAAACAGTCCTTGAGCTGGGACCAAAGTGGAAAGAATGAGTGGGTCCAGATTCTCCTACCTCACTGCCAGACCAAGAAGGGATCACAGGTGTTAAGAGGACCAGATACATGTTAGGAAATAGGCTTGAAGGCTCTTAGATTTTGAGTAGACTCATGGACTCTAAGGTCAGAGGGGATCAATATGATCATCTAGTCTGACATCCTGCACAATGCAGGCCATAAAACCTCTCCCACCCACTCCTATAACAAACCTCTAACCTATGATTGAGTTATTAAAATCCTCAAATCATGATTTAAAGACTTTAAAGAACAGAGAATCCACTAGGAAGTGAGCCATGCCCAATGGTATAGAGAGAGGCAAAAAATTCCCAGAGTCAGATCAAGCGGTCAGACCAGTGATGGCTAACGGGGCGCTAAACTGGAAAAAGCCCTGCAACACAGCACTTAAACACACAGAGACTCTCTGGAGCTGAGGGGATTGGCTACTTGTTTCATTTATCACCTTCTTTAAATATTGTGGTTAGAATTTTCTAGTGTGAGCAAGATAAATTTGCTTTCCTTCTTTCACATCTCAAAAACAGCTGAAGCAATGTTTCTCAGAAATAAATTGCCTTGTGGTAAAGACTGAACATGGAAAATCTCAACCTAAAAGGTCAGTGTTTCAGAAAGTTACCTACATGTGCAAGCAACGCTTATAATGCAAACTGCTTTCTAGCATTAACAAGAGTAGACATGATAGTCTTTCTATGCCTGTACCCTTTTACAGCTCAGCTCTCTTTATGTGTGAAATGTTCTGAAACAGATGTTATGCACCATGTTTTTACCAACTCAGACACACTGAACATCTAACCACTTTTTTCAGAAATAAATTTCTAAAATCAATATCAGAAATGTAATTATAAAATCTTATTATTTTCTTAAATATAAAAAACATATTAAACTTCTGAAAACAAATTAAATCCTTATTTTAGTAAGAAAAGTGTACAGTGCATTAGGCAAGCAAGAAGACTTCTATTTTACTTCAGTGTATTTTCTGCATTTTTAATATTTGGGGAGGAAAAAAAGGCGTATTTTTGTATTATCCTGCCACAAAGTGGGGATATAATCTCATCACCCATCTGTCGTCAATTAGTTTAATGAACCCAGGCCAAAATTGTGCAGTGATCAGCAGCAGTGATTAAATTCACTTTAATTACAAAATCTTGCCTATCCATTTTATTGGCTTTAAGGTAACCTCTGCTCTTTGTTTTCATAGATTCCTTGTTATTCTTATTTCAGTTTATTAATAATCTGTTACACTGCAGTTTTTATTTTTAATAAATGAACAGGACAAATATTTATTGGGCCAAGGGCTGGAATCCATCTGTCAGGAATCCCAAATAAAGCTTACACTGTGACTCTGAAATATGAATGAAATTCTCAACTAGTTTAACTTACCACTCAGCAAGAATTCAGCTATAGTATGGTGCCAGTCAGTGCGCCGGTACTTGGCCAGAGACCTGGGGCTGTCAGCGGTGGCAGCAGGAGCCGGGGCCTCATCACTGTGAAAAAAAAGGTGCCGGTACTGAGTAGTCCTGAGCACCACCACAAAAAAAGCCCTGGTGCTAGTACTTGTAACAGAACAGTTGATTATATTGTCAATAAAGTCATTACCTTTCACTAGCCATCATTTTAGGTTTGTTTTTGTGCAATAATACAGAGTTATAAAGACATTGAGAGTATTCACTTATTTCTTCTGAATATTCTCAGAACCTGAATAATCTAGTACATTCTAGTTCATTGAGGAATTAGTATATAGGAACACTAAAGCTATGTACACACAATACCCTTATCACGTGGTAAGGCAGGGAGCTGTACACACGATAATCTTGCTTGTTGCGCGGCAACAGGTAAACCACACAAAACAAGGGTGGTTAGGCTTACCACGGAACAGTTGTTCCATGGTAGAGCCCATGTGTACAGTCCTTGAGGTTTTGACAGCCTCCGGAAGTGTCCCAGAGTGCCTGTCAAGGGCACTCTAGGACAGGGGAACTGTCAAATTTGTCAATTTCACTGCTCTAGAAGAGCAGTGAAAATGACAAATAGCCGCAGTATGCAGGGCTCAGCTGCTGCTGGGGTCAGCTGAGCCCTGCTGGGGAGCCCTGCCAGGCAGTGAGGCTCACCCAGCAGCTGAGTCCCAAGGGGCAGCAGGGCCTCAGCCACCCGGCTCAGCTGTTGCAGCGGGGCTTAGCTGAGCCCCAGCTGCTCAAGCCCTGCTCCTGCCGGGGTTCAGCTGAGCCCTGGCGGACAAGCCCCTCCTCAGAGGCAGCAGTTGGGCTTGATTCACCGGGGCTCAGCTGAACCTGCTATCCCGGTGGGCTCAGCTGCCACGGCTGAGCACTGCCATCCCGCAGGGCTCCAGCAAGCCCCATTGCGGGCAGCGGGTCTTCAGCTGCTGGAGCCCACCACGGCAGCCGGGCTTCAGCCGCCAGGCTCAGCTGCCACATCAGAGCTCAGCTGCCGGTGGCTGAGCCTCATGGCCCCAGGACTCAGCTGACACTGGCAGGAGCCCTGAGGGGCAGCGGGTCTCAGCCACAGCAGCTGAGCCCCGGCAACAGCACTGCTGCCAGCAGCTGGCAGTCGCAGTGCATGGTGGGCTAGGTGCCCATCATGCATTGCTCCTTATAGCAAAAATTCAAAGGAGCATGTGAATGCTTCTTTTTGCTATAAGGGGTGCTATGTTATAACGTTGGCTTGTCCCACAATAATTTTATTGTGGGACAAGTCTCTCCATGTATACATACCCTAATACATCTATAAATCATCTATCAGTCTGAAATGTTATTTTAAAAATGACTATGGTTAGGGCTAATCAGCTAAAATATGAAAGACTGTATCCTACTTTTCAGAATCATCATCATCATATCAAATGCACAGTTTTCCATATTTGATTTTCTTCAAGATCTCAAAATGCATGAATGGGTTGTTTCATCTCCATATCATGAGCTCATTCCTATATCCTAAAGTCACACAAGCAAGTCCAGTGAAGTCAAAGGGACTGCTTACGTGAGTATAAGGGTTGCAAGGTTGGATTTCATATATCCAGTAAAGCTGAACATTTTTTTTAAATAAATAACAAATTTGCTGAAAAAATGCAAATGCAAATTTGCTGAAAAAATGGATAGGCAAGGCTTTTTAAGACACAGAAACATTTTGGGTCAAATTTGGCAAATAGTGTCAGCTGAAAAACACTGCAAAAATTCAGAAATGTCAAATTGATATTTTGAATCAATTTGAAAGGATATTCTCTAAACTAAATGTAGATTTAACAGACATTTGGAATGTTTTGTTTGACCCAAATAATTATTTTCAGTTTTTTCACATCAGGGAGAAACTGATGATTGGGAAGGGGAGAGGGCTGAATCAGTTGTAGTTTGAATCTAAGTGATTTTCTTTCTTCTTCCCCTCCCTCAATTCAGCTTCTGAACAGAAAATACATTATTTGCTCAACAAGAGAGCTGATCAACATTCAGAGTTTCTATCCTGTGAGAAACTGACATGTCAATGGTGGCAAGTTCCAGGGGGATAGCCGTATTAGTCTGCATGCAGCAAAAAATCAGAGTCCTTTGGCACATTAAAGACTAATAAATTTCTTCAGGAATAAGCTTTTGTGAGTTCCAATCCACTTTGTCAGATACCTCTGCATCTGACAAAGTGGGTTGGAACCCACGATAGCTTATGCCCGAAGAAATTTGTTAGTCTTTAAGGTGCCACAGGACTCTCCTTTTTTTTTTTTTTTTTTTTGTTGTTTTGGGGGTTTTTTTTGACATTTCAATGATTGTTTTGATTTCGGAATTTTTCAGAGAATGAAAATTCTACATTGACTTCAAAAAGGTTAATGACATATCTAAGTTCAATGCCTATTTCATGGCTTGATTGTGGGTAAACTAAGGTAAAATTAAAAAAAAAAAAACTTCTTTGGGTTCTCACCATAGAGTAAAAAATAGCCTTGGCACAGAAGTCTAGGGACAAAAATAGTGTGAAGTGCTAAGTTTGAAAACTACACCCCCAAAAGTCCCACATTCACAAATATCATATAATTCTGGTATGTCCTATACAAAGGATTCCTTGTTTGATATTGTTTTTAGTCTTGATCAGTTAAACATTAATATCTTCTGTGCTACCATTGCTTGTGAAGTTATGAAACAATGTTGAACATATTATCAGAACATGTTGCAAGTGGGAAACTCCAACTAACAGCCTTTCAGGCACAACAATGGAGTGGCCAGAAAGTGTTAATGGCTAGCTCTCCCCCATTCAGGAATAGATTCCACTATCAGAAATTGTTTACAGTGAAGGCTTTACTGTAGGAAACAAGTTTGCAATGGGCCAATGACAGACCAATGAGGATGACAGACCAATGAGGATGACCCCACAAGTCCATTTAGTCTAGCAAGCTGAAAGATACTCTAAAAGAGGGAGTATGATGTCATCATTTGGCTCCCCACCCACCCCCCAACACCTGAAGGATCATTTGGAAGACAAAAGGACTTTGAAAGCAGGAATGGGAGTCCCAGGCAGAGAAAGTTGCCCAACCTGCATTTAAGAAACTGCTTATATCCTCTAACACGTGTGAGACATTGCTTATTTAGGAGCTGCTTAGTTTGTAGAACTTAAACTGAAATATTTTTTATTTCCCTTGGTAAACACTTTTAATCTTCTTTACACATGCCACTTATTATCACTTAAAGTCTATTTTTCTGTAGTTAATAATCTTGTTTAATGTTTTATCTTAACCAGTGTGTCTTTGAGTGATGTGTTTAGACAAACCGCTCAGTAACAAAAGGTGGTGTACGTTCCTTCCACTTAGAAGGAAGTGCAGACTGGATAATAATCTTCACTGGCCAGGATTTTTGACCTGTATGATCCTGCGGTCCTGGTCCTAGGCTGAAGAGCCAACTGGAGTTTCTGTGATGTTGGTCCATGAGTTACTGAAAAGCATTCATTGAACTAAAATGGGTGTGGTCCCTGCCTGTGGAGGGCTGTGTAAATGAAATACCTGTCAGAGGTTTGTGGCTTGTCACAGCACCACTGGCTGAGAGGGAGCCCAAGATGGTCAGACAAAGGTTTCAGTGGTACCTCAACTACTACACAGTACCCCAGAGGTTCTGCATACCATCACAAATAATATTTGCTGCTCATTTTGCACTGTATCAATTTCAGGTTCATTTGGTTGGGCTACATGGAGGCCCTAGCCATGTTTTAACAGTTAATTAATAATGTACTTTTTACATCACTAATCCAATTTCCTCAACCTCCCTTGACAGTGCGGTGATTTACTTGACCATCTCTTTGGAACATGTTCAGTGAATTGTTGCAATATTACAGTTCCTGTGGGCAGTAGGACTAACAGTCAACCTGGCCAAATGTCATGTTGGCTATGTGGTGCTGGCATACCAAGTGTCAGATTTTGCCAAGACAGTAGGTGTCAGCTGAGCACTGACAAATTCAGAGCTGGAAACTAGACCAGTTCACTTGTATATTAGTATTGTTCAAGATAGGTGATAGACTTTGTAAGAATGTGTTTAGTATTTAGACTCTCTAAAATGCTTTTTACTTGTTGCCAGCATTAATCTTACTTGTAATGTCTACATCCCATGCAATAAGGTAATATGCAGATTTTGTTTATGACCAAAAATACTTGCTCTGAACTTGAGAACTCAGACAGAAGAAGTTCCCTTGCATATCACTGAGGTTGATCAAAAGTAAGCAGTCCATTGCGAAACATCATACTACAAACAATATACAGGTCCCTTTATACCCATAAAGGTGATAAGTGCAACAAAGATTTTCCCATCAACTTGAATTCTGGAAGAAGGAAATAAAGCTAGCTGACATGAAAATTCTTCTTCTACTTGGTGAGTGAATTTTTTATTTGGTGGGTGAAATCTAAAGAACATACTACCAGTTTGTGGTGTCTGTCTTGGTTCATGACAGTCTGCCTTGACATTGGAACTCATAGTCAAGAACCACTCCAGACAGCATAACAGGCTATGCAGAGACTAAATATTTGGGTCATACCCTGAAAAGCCTCCAACACCAGCTGTATGACCATCTTTGGAGGATACTGGTAGACATGGGGATTCCAAAGCATCTCATTGCACACATCACAAGTCACTGCCATCACAACAGACTACAGTCCAAACAGTAGCAGGAAAAAGCAGGGGACTCCCTAACTGTGTGTTCTGTCCCCAAGTCTTTTCAACATTTATGCAGAATTTATTACGAGACAAGCCGTAGCATTGGCGAAAACCTCCTAACTGATCTCAGATACCCTGATGACATAATGTCCTTTGTTAGAACCCTTGAAGCAGTGCAACAAATGTTGAAGTCTGTACAGAACAGTTAGTGAGAAATATGGACTATCCCTGAATGTGGTGAAAATTAAATGTATGCACATTGCATCCTATTTTAGTTAATTGTCAAGCAGACACCACAATTAGCTGTCAAATTGTAGAAATAGTAGATTAATTCAGTTATCTGGTGTCATGCGTAGCCAATCCATGAGGATGTTCTAAAGAAATTGGAAGAAGAAAGGAATGGCTTGCTCAGTCCTGGCTTCCCTTTCCAAAATTTGGGAAAACAGTGGCATCTCAAAAAATGCTTGACTGGTGAAATTTTTAATTTTTTCCAGAGTAACTTACTGGTATGATTCATAGAAAGATAATACAAACAAGGACTCCTTGATTGTTTTGCTGAACTAGACTAACAAGACTAGCTCTGTGGAACAAATAGAAAAGTAATGTTGCTAAGACAAAGAAAACTGAAGTCTTTTTAGATGTGGTGAAGACTCTTGTTTACCATCTGCACACAAAAGGAGATGAATATTTAGGTTTAGAAATATTAACAGGAGAGATTAGACCCAGTTGTGAGAAATCAGCAGACAGAAACTTAGGAACTTGGTCACAGTAGGCAAAGAGATGGAAATAACTTTGAGAAAGTTATCATGGAGGTGGGTCATCATATTAAGAGATGATCAGTGAGGAAATGGAAAATAATCGGCTGCACACTAGAAGGTCAGCTGCTGAGAATTAATCTAGGAGGCTTCTGAATTCTATTATGATGTCACCAATCTTCAAACATGAATAAATGGATTTTACTTACCCTGAGGAGTGGGGAAGACAAACTCATGGTGAATAAATAGAAAACCTTACTATAACTGAGTAGAAAAGTGGAGAGGGTTGTTGGTATGTGACAAGATCATGCAAAGTCTGGCAAAGGTATGATATCTTCCTATTAAATGGTTGGACATGGTATGTGAAGAGGAAGCTAGATACATGGGATGGGGGTATCATTGAGGAAGACTGTATCCTCTTTCTACCTGGCTGACTGAGACAGAATGGCTTCATTCTGTGGAGCTTATATACTTTGTTAAACCATGCCTGGAGGCAAAGGCTTTAAAAGGACTTTTTAAAAGGTTTGCTTCCTTTCCCTGGTTGATGAAGCGGTCCACCACAGTTGCTATTATAGATCACTGTTTTCATATCCCTATAACTCTTTCAACCATTCACTTTTAGGGCAAAAACTATCCTTGCTGGATCTGTGCACAAAGATGGGTGTGGGTGTGGGTGTGGGTGGTGGGGGTGGAAAGGGAGTTTCCTGAAAGATTTTTTTCTCAGTTTGAGTTTTGAAAAAAGTAGAAACATTGCTTTTCCTGTTATCAAGTCTCCACAGTAAATGGAGTTAATACCATTTTTTAAATCATTGGAATAATCATACCACATCAGACCAATGATTAGTCCACCTAGCCCAGTAGTCTGTCTGCCTACATTTGCCAATGTCAGAAGGGAATGAACAGAACAGGGCAATCATTTGATGATCCATCCCACCATCAACCAGTCCCAGCATCTGGCATTTTAACTAAAATTTGTTTTTCATTTTAAAAATTTTTGGTTTTTCCTAAACTTTTTGACTAATTTTTTCATTTTAGTTTTAATTTTCAGTCCTTAGATTTGTTTTTGTTGTTCTGTTTGTTTGTTTGTTTTGTTTTGTTTTGTTTTATTTTGATTGGTCATCTTAATCACAGGGTGAGGTTTATCAAAAATTTTTTAAAAATCTTTTAAAATATAATATTTTTCTCTATGTAGGTAGGCCTGACATGAGTAATTAAGCATATCGGGGGGGAGGCCTTGTTTCTTAAAAGATAGGATTAGGGAGTTAAATAAATTACCAGGCTGAAAATAGAACATTTGCACTAACAAAGATAAGTAAATAGGTCTGTCATCTAAGGAGAGAATATCTGAGACACCTAAAACAAATGTCCTGCATCATGGCAGAAATTCAATCTTGAAAATTTTTCACAAATTAATAATCTGAAAGACAAAAACAGAAGAAAAAATCAACTATTTTATTTTAATATCTTCAACATGTTTCATTTTGATTTTAAAATGGTTTAGTTTATACTAAAGTTAAAATTAAAAAAGAGTTTCAAAATGGAAACTCTAACTTTTCACTTTGAAAATGTCAACATATCCTCTTTTCACAGTCTTGAAACTCATTTTCCTTTAAATCAGGATTTATTGAAACCAGCCCTATCCTGCTACCAGTTTCCATTTTAACAAATGGGCAATTTTCTAGCCAAGAAAAATTTTGGTTAGTAAATTCTCAACCAGCTCTATTGAAATCAGGGCAAATTTCAATAAAGACAAGGTCTCCTGTATATCACTATCAACATTTTCCATTCTCAACCTGACAGACAGAAAGGAACATGAATTCGGCTTAAAAATCATGGTGGGTTTTTTGTTTGTTTTTTGTTTTGTTGGTTATTTCCAGGGGGTGTTAAAATACATTTAGGGTTTTTAATTTCCTTGTTGTTTTTTCCCCAAACTTGAGGGTGGACTCATGTCATGTTTTTAATTTTTTCTCCATAATAACAAAGGCTAGAAGTTTACCTTTGTTTAAAGAGAGAGGGATTGCTAAAATTCTTACCTAATCTTTTGACTTTATGAGCTGGGATTTTAAGAAAAATATCATATATAGTAAGATTCATGATAAAATTAGGAGTTGGTACTACTGTTAATATTTGATTTTTTTTAACATGCCTCTGAATTCCTGATTCCAGCACAGATTGTAAACAGACATGCCCAAGTAATAGAAGAAAGGCTTTTTTTTCCTTAGTATTTTTAGTCCACCTGGAAGCAGGAAGTACCAAAAACCTCACGAGCTCATTGTCATCAGATTTCCAATTCCACTAAATTGGCAAAACACCCAAAATTATGGATGTCTATGTAAAACAAATCTCCAAATCTTTGAGGTTCTTTAATCAATATCTTACACAAACACAGCTTGACATCCCTTCTACCTGACTGTTCATATATACTACAGGTGTGACTGAAATCTATTAGTAAAGTGGAAATAAAATATAAACCATCTGCTTATGTCCACAGTAGATATTGAGTGCCTATATAAACTGGAAATAAGTCTCCAATGGGTTTTAATGTGTTTTTGCTTATTGTAGTGTCAGTGACATTCATTATATAAATATAATATAATTATAAAAGAAAGAGGATGACTTTTTTTTTTTTAAGTTCCGAAGGTATAGCCGTGTTAGTCTAGGTCAGTGAAACAAACAAGGAGTCCTGTGGCACTTTTAAAGACTAACAAATCATGTGATAAATAAACGTGTTAGACTTAAAAAGTGCCACAGGACTCCTTTGTTTGTTTGTTTGTTTGTTTGTTCAATTCATCATGGTGGCTGTTTCTACCTAGAGGTTTCTCTTAACATTTCCTACTGATAATACCTCCAAGGAACTCCAGTAGTGATAGCAAAAGTGAGAGCTCTAGCATAGATCAACTGCTATATTTTAAGCACCATGTTTTACCCTCCTTAGTGCAGGATTGGACAACATGGTGGTTACTGATTACATTACCTCTTCTGCCATCAATGGTGTCATTTGCTATAGGGCAAGAGGGCAGTTGCTTCCAGTTGTGGGTTTCCCCCCCCCACCAACAACTTTTCATAAGTCAATAAGCTCTGCTCCTAATGCACCCAACTTTCCAGAATATAACATAATCACATAGGTCTATATACAGACACAACTTGTGGCCTGTCCCTCCACCCTGTGCTACAGATAGCGAAGGGGAGAAATCTTAGGAGGAAAGTTTAGTGTAGATGAGGCTAGACAGTGCAGTTGGAGCAGTATCTGAATATCTGGCCAACCCCTTGTGCACAAAGGGAGCTGGAGAATCAAACTGTAAACTGTAATCCTGCCAAAGCAGTTCCATAAGAGAATTTTCTACTGCCACCTCCTGTTTTTCCATTGTAAAGTTTAATGGCTATGGTATAAAAGTAGTATTGATGTATATGTTCACACTGTCTCCTATGAGAGTCAGTTTGCCAACTCACTGACCTGTTGCCACAGGCCTTTTCTTTTGGAAAGATTTCCCATGCCCTTCTTCAAGGGACCACTGCATCACACACAAACTACCATTAAGAGGAAGCCTGCTGCAAATACCTGAAAAAGAAAATAGGGCTTAGCAATGACAAATCTTTATAGGAATGCAATAATTTTGAACCTTTTGTGAAGAACACTTTTTTCAATTATCAGAAGTCTGAAAAAGGAGGCACATAAGTGATGGGAAATTGTCATGGAAAAAGAGAATTTAAATGAAATGTTTTATATTTGGTCTGAGTTGTGATTAAACTCAGATGGATACAGCAAAATATTTCTAGTAAGAAAACAAATCAATCTACAAATGCATTTGCTTGGGCTGTTCTTGCACCCCTTCTGTGCTGACTTTCCATAAACAGCTGTGAAATTACTCATACTAATGCTCACCAGGTATATTTTAAGCTCCCATATGTGGATATTTGAGGTGTTGGTTAATTGTATGAAATAATCAGAGGTGCTTGGTTTATTTTATAGGGAGCAGGAACATTTTTTTTATTATTATTCCAGCAGTGTGATGGGGGTCCCAGACTCCCCAAAAGTCTCTCATAGAGGGAACTAGATGCAATCAATTTCATCCTTTTGAAGACAGGCCATTCATGTGCATACATTACTGTGAATGTGAAAAAAAGAAAATTAAATTTAAATTCTCTACACCCAACCAGTAAATTTTACATTAGTCTAATTTTTTTTAAGAGTGATGCTTCAGACAAGTCCTGTGTGACCCAGAAATGAAAAACAGTTTTCCAAAGCCCTCTTCTTTGCTGCCTTTCCCAAAAACGCCACCACTTTTCAAGGTCTGCTTTATGCACACATTCACACGGAAATAAATACATCGGTTTTAATTCACATCTTTTGTTGCTTCAGTGCAAGTCTATATGTGACTACTGACTTAAACAAAATCAAAACTTATTGGAAACTTATTCCGAAGTCACAACCGCAACTGTAAATTAAAAACAATTTGCATATTTCAGTGCATGTTTGTGTGTGGGCCAGGTCCAAATGATTTAAAGCCCAAGACGTTGTTCAAACTCTGCTCCAATCTGTGCATGAACAGGGAGAAGAACAGTCAGAGCTGCTTCATCTGCATAAACTGTTTACCCAGAACAGATGGACAGATGTTCAACAAATGAAGGAGCTCTCTTCCTCCATCTATTGGTGAGCAAGGGGAAATGTGGATGCAGAGAGCCTCATTTGCATAAAATTTCTACCCAAAATTCTTCGGACATTTTGGGAGCTACCATAATATTACCCTCAAGAGTTCAATGTGCTACTGGTTTTTCTCTACTGAGAATCTCTACTTAGAATCTTAGACTGTTAAGAGGCTTCTTTACTGAAGTCACAGAGGACAAAAGCAGAATGAACTCTAGCTGGGCCCCTTTTGACCTAGCCACTAAATAAACCTGAAATCACTATCACTGGGTGAAATGATGGAGCCTCAAAACAGGAACAGGCAGCCCTTTCAAAGGGAATAGAGAGAGGCCTACCCAAATGCTCCTCAGGACTCTAGAAGTACACTACACACTAATGTCAAATCACAACTAGGGTTTAGTGGAGGAAGAAGGAAGATGTGACATGGTAAAGATTCTTCCCTACTAGAAATTCACACTGATGGGTGGAGAACACATTTAACAGATAACTACCAAAGTTACCGCATGAGAGTTGGGGGAGTGTTTTATTAATCATTCTATATAGGTAGGTTGTTGCTATGTTTTCTCATATAGATGTTGTGCTCCATGTTCCCCTAATGTTACCTTTATTTCATAAACAGACTCTGTGCTTGTGAAGTATTGGCTGTGGAGGGTGCCCAAGGAATGTATTTAGTGATCTCAGAAATTCTAGGTAGAACTCAAGGTGATGGTATTTCTTAGTTTTAAGATGGACCTTAGCTTTTTGAACCTGTCCCTTGTTGCTCTAAGACCTGATAAAAGAGTGTTTTATCTAACTCGTGATAGAAACTGATCTTCCTGAGGACATTGTGCAAATAGGGAAAGGTGCTAAATCCCCTGAGTATGTTTTTGCTGTCATTTAGATGTCCATCTTTCATTGTCACTTACAGGTAAGAAATATATTTCTTTAAACAAAAGCTCACTACTGTAATGATTTTTTAATTGTCTCTGATACTCGTATAGCTAGAATTTGTCAACTTGTTAACACTTCCTAAACAAAGACAGTATTAAAGAAAGAAAAAGTCAGGATGAGTAGAAGACAACTGTTCCATCTGGATAAAAAAGAAGAATATGAGGAAAAACTAATCAGAGGCATAATAAATCATTCTAAGAAATACTACTACTGATCAATTGAAAGTAATCCAGGATAAGCTAGAGGCCTGATGCCAGTCATTATTAAAAAGAAGAAAGGATTATATTGGTTAGTGATAATAAGTCAAGACGACAGATTTCCTTGCATAAAATGAAGACTCAATAAGAGAAGGAACAACATTTCATTTTGAGGATATGGGCTTTTTTAACCTCACTCTTACATTTAAAAACTCTGCTTTTTACTGTTCAGTTGCTCATTTACTTATTATTCTGTCTGCCATAGTGTGTTGCTATCATCAAACATCATAGAGTTCAAGGCCAGAAGTGATCTCTTGATCATCTAGTCTCAACTGCTGTATATTACAGGTCACCAGCACCAGCCAGAACCTGCACACTAAACCCAACAATCAAAATGAGACCAAAGTATAAAAATCTGCATGAAACTAAACAATTACGTGCCACAGAGAGAGAATAGGAAAGATTGAAGTGTACCAGTGATTGAGTCCCCCCCAATGGCAAGAAAATGATGAAATGAGATATACACTGATAATCCTGGCACATGGCCTTCATGAACTGCTGAGGAAAAGGGGGTGGAGCCGGGGGGGGGGGGGACAGGGGGGAATCCCACAGTCACTGCCAATATGACCTGGGGAAAATTCCTTCCCAACCCCATATATAGCAAGCACTTAGATCAGCAGTTCCCAAACACTGGGTTGTGACAACGCCCCCAGCCCCCACTACCCCACATTGGGTTGCAACATCAGCGGATGGATTGCAGGTCCAATAGGACAAATTCAGTCTGTGAGAGAATGACATCTATCCCGACTGTCTGGACCTGCTCTACCAACATCTCACCAAGAGACTTCCATTTTGTTAAGCAAAATGAAAGTCTCCATATAGTATGACTTTGTACGGTGCATACAAGGACATGCTTTTTGGAGACCACCACTTTGTAAAATGGCAGCTTGCTGGCACAGCATTTGTGAAACAGTTCCAGACATGTTGACTGTGTAGAGGTGACTATGATGAACATCATTGTGTAGCTAGATTGTGCAAGTGGCAGAATCATCCAGCAGAGAGACCTGAATCCAGAAGATCCTTATCTGTGGGCAGCAGTCTTATAAACAGCCTTAACTTTTATACCAGTCTGATTAGTAGTATACTGGGTACTCAGGCTGGCATAAATCCCCCTTTCTGATTTGTGATAAAAAGCACAATAACCTAATTTGTATGCAGAGTATTTGCTTCCAGCTTCATCAGTGACACATCAATGACTGATGCAGTTAGGAATGAAAAATTAGTGCAAGAAACAAACTCAAATATGATGAGGCTTTGAATATTGTTTCACAATGATTTTTGTCAAGAACAAAAAGGCCAAAATACCTGCTGTCTCGGAAGTTGCTATCTAGCAAAGGCATGAAGCCTACTAAACTTAAATGTCACTTGAAAATCCTTGACAAAGAACACATAGAAAAATCACAGTAATTTTTCAAGAACCAGAAAGAACTTTCAGGTCAACATGTCTATCTCTGATCAAGGTCAAAAAGCTCCATTTGAGGTGAGCTAAAACATCATACTGGCCAAGAAACCTCACACAATTGAGAAGACTGTCCGATTTTGCCAGGTGCAATCAATATGACGAAGCTAATATGTGGGGACACTTAGGCGAACAAACTCAAAGCCATACCACTCTCCAGCAACACGGCAAAGTGAAGGATTAAGGTAATAGAAGCAGATTAGGAAAACATACAGATAAAACACAGATGGTTTTGCTCTTCAAGTTGATAGGAATAACTGAGGGTTATAATGTATGTTTCCAGCTTTTGTGACACACACATGGGATGGTGCGGTGTTCAAGGACATTTTGTTCTTACTCCCTCTTCCCAGACCCAAGATAGCACAGGGAGTATTTGATGTGCTATATGGGATATTTTGTCTTATATGTAGCCATGTGATCACATGGTAGACTTTTGCACACATGAAGCTCTGTCTAGGGCAACGCACAAAGCAGACATAGGTACATTGGTAACAAGATTGTGTGGGCTCACAGAGGCTATGTCTACACATGAAAAGTTGTAGACTTTATAAAGTCAACTTAATAAGGTTGACTTTAAGTCACCTTAAAGTGGACCTTATTAAGTCGACTTAATAGAAGTGGACTTAACTTTTCAAGTGTAGATGTGGCCCTTTTTCGACCTTATTAAGTCGACTTAACATTTTTAGTCGACTTAATAAAGTCGACTTAAACACTAGTTTGAATTAAAACGAGGTGTTATTAATTCGAACTAACTTTTCCTTAATTCGACTTAAGGAGCAGTTTAAGTCGAATTAAGGAAAGCCCAGTGTAGACGCAGAGTAAATTAAGTCAACTTAAGCCTCCTTAAATTGACTTCATTTGTAAATGTGGACGCACGCAGCGTGATTCACAGAGAACTGTCATCTCAAGTTTGGAGTCCAGAGCTAAGTGAAATTTTGCAGCAGGTTTCATCTATTGTGACCTACGTAAAGACCCAACCTGTTCGTTCAGGATTGTTTGCAGAACTGTGTGAGGAGACAGGATCTGATCACAACGTAGTGGTATTCCACATGAAACTGAAGCTCATTGGCTCTCAAGAGGAAAAGTTCTGGGATGATTTTTTGAAGTGAGAGATGAGCTGCATGTCTACGCAATGGATAGCAAAAAGAGTGAATTCATTGATTGTTCTATATGACCAAAGGAATATGTGCTTTCTTGCCTGTGTCACAGACATTTTTGGGAAACTGAATGAATTGAATATGGGCCTGTGAGGAAAGAACACCCACATCTTTCAACTGAGTGATCTAATCACAGGATTCACGTTGAAAGTTGTTTTCTGGAAGAATAATCTATTGAAGGCAAACTATGCATTCTTCCCACAGCTTTGTAAGTTACTAACTGGCAATGAAACTATTCAGCCTCCCACACAGGTGATGGCAGAGCAACTCAACCAGATGGAAAAACAGTTTGCATTTTTTTTCCCCCAACTCGGCCATGACAAAATATGATTGGGTGTGAAACCCCTGTCAGTGCAAACTTGTTGCCATGGATTTGCCAGCAGCTGAAATAAAGCAGCTCATTGACATTTCCTACTACCAATTCTTGCAAGGAACGTATGCACAACTTTCTATCCCAGAGCTCTGGTTCTCTATTAAGAATGAATATCCTGCATGCTCAAAGCATGCCTTGAAACTGATGGTGTCATTCATGAGCATGTATTTGAGTGAAGCTGGATTCACTGCACTTGTGTCATCAAAACTTGATATGGATCTACCATCAGTGTCATATCAGAGATTAGATGTGCAATTTCTATCATGCTGCTGGTCTTCAGGAAGCTGTATCACAATATGGAAACCTATGAGCATTAAATAACCTACTTAATGTGTAAATTCCTTGGATTCCTTGGTCACTGTATTGCTAACTGGAGGTCACAGAAAACAGTTATTCTCAAAATGGGGTCATGAAGGCAAAATTTAGAAGCCCCTGAGTTACACCCTGAGCAAACCATGCACCTAAAAGAGAGAATGTTGAGTGCCATCTCAGAGCCCTTGTCCATCATACCCAATGTCCCAACTCTAGCCATGGCCATCTTTAAATCATCAAGAGAAAGAATTAAAAATGCCTGCCCGAATACACTGAGGCAGAGGGGGAATCCCTTGCAAGTGATTGGCTGAAACCCTGAAGCATGACTTTTAGGAACATAAACTAGAAGAGACCCCCAAGGCTGTTGAGCACAAGCAACCTCATTGCACAATTTCACTAGTAAATTTGTCCAGCAATCTCTTAAAACTAATTAAGTTGTCCCCTCCACCCCCAGCTCCTAGCAGGAGCTTTTTCTAGAACCTCACCCTCCTGATGGTTAGAAACTTTCTAATTTTTAGCCTGGTTTTTTTCACAGACATTTTATAACCATTTGTTCTTGTGCAAGCATTGTCTTTGACCTGAAATAGCTCGTTACTCTCCCTAGTACTTACTATTGTAATGTATTTATAGACTTATAGAAGATTACAGTTGAAAGGGACCTCAGGAAGTCATCTAGTCCAAACCCTGCTTAAAGCAGGACCGATCCCAAGTAAATCATGAAGAGTAGTCATACACCCCCTTAGTCTTCTTTTTGCTAAGCTAAATTGTCCCTGACAGATGTTCCCCTGTGCCAGTTTCTGTCTACCTTGTTTGTGTGGCCACCCCTCCCAGGCTGCTCATGGGAATGGCCCTTTTCTTTCAGCCTCTTTTGTGCCATGGCCCTGCCTAGGGAGGAGGCCCCTTAACTATTGTTCCAGCCCTGGCTTGGCGTAGGGTGGACAATGCCCAGGAGTGCAAGACCAATATGGCTTGTTTTTCACAAAGGGCATGAGTCACACACCAATACCTGTGACTATGAGTCACATACCTGCAGCCCAAGACTCTGCCCAGACTTGTCCTACAGTTTTCCCTGCCCTCTCTCCGCCCTTGTAATTCAGGGAGCCTATCAGAGTTACTGGCGGGAAGCTGCCTGAGTTTGCCTTTAAAACCAGACATTTTGGGGCCAGACCCCAGAACAGGTTCCTGCACTGCCTCCTGGCCTGATCACCCCGGAGTCTTTGGGGAACCTTTCTCCGCTCCCGGCTATGTAATTGAGTGTACCCCCATTTTAAACCCCCCCCCCCCACACACACACACACGAACAACGAATCTTCTCCTGGAGATCTCCTGAACCACGAGCTATGAACTACGAGAACCGAGTCCTCTCTGCACTCTTCTATGCTGCTGCTGCTTCAGTTTCTGTCCTTGCTGCTCTCCTGGGGATTGGTAAGATTCCCCCCTCTCAAACTCTCTCTAAATTTACCTCGGGGTCTGTAACAGAGACCCCCTCCTGCTCTGCGGTTCCTTTCCACCGTGGCAGCATAAGCCGTGCCGCTGCTGAGCTGTTTGCCTCTGGGGACCTTGCCCGGAGCTCCCTGCTCCCAGCCTCACACTGTGCTTAGTTTTGTTAGTGTGTTATCTTAGTTGTGTTAAGTTTTCTTATACTGGTTACCTTAGCTGTGTTAAATTTCATTGTAAGTTGTTACTAAGTTTAAGTTTATTATACTGGTTGCCCTAGCTGTGTTAAGTTTCATTATAAATTGTTATTAAATTTCACCTTGCAAGTCAGCTGCTGCTGCTTAGCAAGTCAGCTGCTGCTGCTGCTGAATTGCTGCTGCTTAGCAAGTCGGCTGCTGTTAAATTGTTGCTGATTAGTGTGTTAAGTTTAACATTGTAAGTTTTACCTTTAATTTGCTGTTAGTTTTTTTTCTCCTTAGTTTTATTTTTGTTAGATTAAGTTTTATTATTGTGTCCTGTTATAGCTTTAAGATCCTTTCCGTGCCTCCCCCGAACCCCCTCATCCTCCTCTGCTGCTTTTCCCGACCTCCCCTAACCCACTCTCTGCTCCATTGCCCCTCTGCAGCCCCTCTGCCGTCCCTCTGCCGCCTCCCCTAACCCACTCTCTGCTCCATTGCCCCTCTGCCGTCCCTCTGCCGCCTCCCCAACCCACTCTCTGCTCCATTGCCCCTCTGCTGCCCCCGAATCCGCTCCCTGCTCTATTGCCCCTCTGCCGTTTTTCCCCAGCTCCTCGAACCTGCTCTCTGCTAGCCGCCGCCCTCCATTGCTGCCCCCCGAAACCCCTGTCTGGTCTTCCCCTCAACCCCCCTCCCAGATCCACCCTAGACCCCCTCTTTATCTCCATTCCCTTGCCCAGTTTCCCCACGCACTCCCTCCACGTGTTACCACCCTGCCCCCACCTTCTAAGTGTGCGTCCCTAGTCCGTTCGCTCCATCCACATGCTACCCTGCCCCCACCTTCTGAGTGTGTCTCCCTGGCCTGCCCCCCTACTCACCTCTGCTCCAAGCACGCTCCAGCCCGTCTTCAGTGCCTCCTCACCGGACCTGCAGACTGACTACTCTAGGTCTCCCACTGCAGGGCTTCAAGGCTTACTGCAGCATCTGCTACTGCAGCCTCTGCTGCTGTGTTTTCTTTCCTTAACCCTCTGCTACTGCCTGCCCATACTCCCTGGCCACTTCCCCTAACCTTACTTTCCAGGTCTCCCCCTGAAGGTCTTCAAGGCTTACTGCAGCCTCTGCTGTTGTGTCTTTCCTTACCCCTCTGCTACTGCCTGCCCATACTCCCTGGCCATTTCCCTTAACCTCACTCTCTCACTGATACAGTTGCCTTGTATGTTTATGCTTGTAAAAAAACCCATTGGTTTATATTAATTTACATTGGTTTATATTAAGCTACATTGGCATATTAATTTACACTGGTTTACATCGATTCCCACACTGTGACACTATACTGTTCAATAGAGAGGCCCATCTCCCAGTACCCCCTATACACCTCACTCCCCCATTCCATTTACCCTTGTTCACCCCCAATAAAAACACTTATTAATTCAAACCTCGCTAGCGTGTGTGTGTGTGTGGCAGCTGCTCCCCAAGATCCTCTACCTGCTGGCAGGGACATAAATAAGCTATACTTTTTCATCCTCTATTTCTCTGATTAGATAGTAGCACTTGGCCACACCTCTTCCAGGTTGATTTCATCTTTCTTGAACATGGGTGGCACAGTAGTACTCTGTATTCCAGAAAAGGTCTTACTGGTGCTTTGTACAATAGCATTAATACTTCTCTATCTCTACTGGAAATGTTTTGTCTAATACAGGGTGGATTGCATATGCCTCTTTCACAGCTGCCTCAGAGTGGGGATTCATTGTCATCTGTGAACAACCCACACACTCAGGTCTCTCTCTCTCCTCCTCTCTTGCTTCCAAGTATAAGCCCCATCCTGTAGCAGAAACTCTTATGATTGAACTTTAAGTGCATGGCCTTGCATGCTGTTGAATTTCATCTTATTTCTGTCATTCCAGTCTTCAAGGTCTGCCATATTTTGCTTTACAATATTATGAGCCTCCTCTGTATTTATGATTTTGTATCATCAGCAAACAGATTTATTAAAAATCTTTGCTACTGCACTAGCAATCTTAGGTGCCATTTCTTTCAGTATTCTGGAATGGAAATTATCCAGTCACTCTGATTTGAGCATATTAAGCCCTAAATGTAGCTTTCGCCTCAGATGTGATAATTTCCATTTCTAAATGTTCATTTCCATCAGCCATCCCACCTTCATTTATATGTTCCATACCAGTATTGTTATTGAAAACTGAGGCAAAATAATCATTTACATTTTTGCTCTTCCTCATTTATTTTTAATCTCCTTTCCATCCACATTGCATAGTAGCCCAGCCTCATTCTTCTTTATTCCCTTTTTACTTTTGAAGTTAAAAAAAAAAAACAACACTAATTAATTTTAATTTCCTTGGCAAGAGCTAATTCAGCTTCACTTTTTAACCAATTTTCACTTTATTCCTACATTTTCTAAACTCCATAATCTAGCTTTCTTTGCTGAACATTCCCTTTTTCCATTCTGTAATGACTCTCTGCTTGTTCCTAATAACCTTTTTGAGCTTAATGTATTTACTATAATTAAATAATCATTAATCTAGAGGGACTCACTGACATAGCCAGTCTATTAAAAATATGTCTGGATGATTTTATATAATGACACAATATCATTCACGTCATATCATGACACACCGTTGTGTTAAAGACTCAAGAGCTCCATAATTAGATATATTCCACAAGTGTACACAGTAGGCCAGATTGACTCAGATTGGGGGAGGGGGCTATCCAAGCGAGGTCCCTAATCAAAGCTCAGTCTGGGACCAAATAAAAGTATTGCTCATAAGCACTAAGGATTCACTTGCTGTATTACTATTTATTATGGGTGTGTCTACACTTGTAAATTTAGTCGACTTAAGCTTGCTTAAATCAACTTAATTTACTCTACATCTACACTACACTTTCCTTAAGTCAACTTAAGCAGCTGCTTAAGTCGACTTAAGGAAAAATTAAGTCGACTTTGTTAAACCTACTTTTAAGTCAACTTTCTGCTTATGTCGACTTTCTAAAGTCGACTTAAGCCAGTGTAGACCTGGAGTAGCCCTAAACTGACTCTAATTCGACTTAGGGCTCTCCAGGACTTCCCCACTGCCCTCCCCGCCAGGGTGGCTGACACAGGGAGAGCCTGGCATGCCCCCCCACAGAGCAGAGCAGAGCCCTGCCCACCCTGCCCCTATGCCCTGCCAGAGTCCCTGTCCCCCTTTGCCCCATTGTACCCAGGCACAATGAGGCAAAGGCTGAGCCCCCTGGCACTTGGCAAGGGGTGCCCCCCCTGCCACCATGGACCAGTCCCAGGTCTCCCTAGCCCCTAGAAGTCAACCTAGGCATCCAATGTGGATGCTCTAGGTCGACTTTGTAGGGTCCCCCCTAAGTCGACTTAAAAGCTAGGTGTGGACATACAAAGTCGACTTAAAGTCGAATTTGTTAAGTCGACTTAGCTAAGTCAACTTAAATTAACAAGTGTAGACATAGCCAATTTGTGTTACAATAGTGCCCATCATCTTCCCTTTCAATCAAGACCCCAACAACTCAAGTAGCAACTTATTCAGGTTGGGCAAATGAAAAGGCCACTTTATAGTTTAATATTCATTTAGTATAGGGGTAGGTAAACTATGGCCCGTAGGCCACATACAGGCTGCAGGAACTTTTCATCAGACCCTTTAGCTGGGCCTGGATGAAGCACAGCACATCACGGCAGCTGTTCCTCCCTGCCCCATGAGTCCAGCAGCAGTGCCCTGGCTTGAGCATGACAGCCACCCCCATGCCACCATGTGGGCCCAGCAGCAGAGCCCTGGGGAGGGTGTGGCAGCCACTCTTCCCTCCCACCTCCCCAGCCTCCCCCACTTCCCCAACCCATCTCCCATGGCAAGGCCCACCCTACAATTTCTACCACAGATATGGCCCTGAGGCCAAAATTTTGCTTACCCCTGCTCTAGCACACTCTAAAGTGAAATGCTGTGTTAACACAAAGATGTAAAACAAGATAGACTAAATCTCCAAAAAAGTTCAGTATCAAGCAGCTCCCATATAAGTGTTTAGAAAAGGGGCAGGAGTTTCTTTCTCAGTGGAATCTGATGAAAGCTGAATATTGTTGAAAATCTATCCAGGGGTAGTGAATTGGTAGACTGTAAGCCAAATCTGGACCACCAGATGTTCTTAAACAAACCCTTAAATCATTTTATTTACTTATCATCATTACTGTTTTCATGTTTGTTTGTTTGTTTTCTCTGGAATTTGGGTCAGGACTATATCTTGACCAAGAAATTTGTACCTTGATAAGTAATTGATCAGTTCTTGTTTAGGTGCCTAAATAGGAGCTGAGCTCTTTTGGAAAATTGGAAATTGGGCCTACAAGTCCAATCTCTGGTGTAGATTGAGATCCTACCTCTAGCTCTGCCTAAAGAGTAGCATGTAGCTATGCTGCTCCAGAAGCAGTCCTGAGAACCAGTTGTAAATCAGAGCTGGCTGCCCCTAACTCTGTGTGTGAAGTAAATTGCTATGGCAATTTACTGGGTGCAAGTTACCACACCCTTCATGGAAGCTTAGAACTACAGACTAGCACCTTAGAGAGGATGAAGTTAAGTGCCTGCCCATCTGTTCACTACTCACTCCTTTGTTTAGGGAGTAATGGCCCTGGAGCCTGGTCTCCTCTCCATCCACGTATCTAGAAAAGCAATCCATACACATTGCATAGATAAACGGAGAGGGACTCAGGCTGTCTTACTCTCCTCTGCCTGAACAGGATGGTCGGTGACAATCTTACTTTCTATGGAAAGGAAAAAAGAAACTAATTTCAATGCGAGTTTAGTCTGAAGGAGGACTGTAGGGCTATGTCTACACTTGCTAAAATAAGTTCGAATTAGTTAGTTTGAGCTAATTAATTCAAACTGATTTTAGTTAGTTCGAATTAGCTTAATTCGAACTAGCATGGCCACACTGGAATGTTAGTTCGAACTAAGCAAGCAAGCTTAGTTTGAATTAGCGATCCCCATTCATTTCAATGGCCAGTTAGTTCGAACTAAGAAATTAGTTCGAATTAACATGGCCACATTGGTTAATTCGAACTAGTTAGTTCGAATTAACCCCTTAGTTCGAATACCCTATTCGAACTTATTAGTTCGAATTAAGGAAGCCCTTAATTCGAACTAACTAAAGCCTAGTGTAGCCATGGCTTTAGTTAGTTCGAATTAAGCTACCTTAATTCGAACTAACTTGCCAGTGTAGACATAGCCTAGGAGTCCATCTCATGTCTTTAACTCATCCATTTTAGTTAGCTACAGCATCTTTTTTGGTTAGTACAGCATCTAAGAGAAATGGCAAAAAAATAGATTTAAGTTTCAATTTTAACTCTTTCCAAAGGGGTAGCTGTGTTAATCTAGTTCAGTAAAACAAGCAAGGAGTCCTGTGGCACTTTTAAAGATTAACAAATTTATTTTTTGCATGAGCTTTCATGGGTGAGGTCCCATGAAAGAGCATGAGAAAAATACATTTGTTAGTCTTTAAAAAGTGCCACAGGACTCCTTGCTAATTTTAACTCTGAATTTCTTTGCACTTCTCATATGTAATGTAATGTAATGTAACATAGTGTTTGATATGGGTAAAAACATGAACACATTTCTTCTATGTTAGAAGTTCTAAGAGTCACATTGGGTTTTTTTTTGTTTGGTTGGTTTTCTTCCCCCGCACTCTTTGAATGCTGTTCGACCAATTACTTACCCAAAATCCCTAAGGGTCATACTTGGTGAATAAATTATGCCAGTAAATATTGACAATGATCTTTGACCCCTCTATTAAAGAATAAAAGTAAATTCTTACTTCCTTTAAAAATTCATTTACCTATGCTACTTAACTAGTGGGTGAGGTGGGTTTGGATATAATTACAATAAAAAAAGAAATGTAATTATTTTAATCTGGTTATTAAAAACAGAACACAATTTTATACAGTTCTGATGTATCTCAAGTGATATTATTTAAAGAAAGATATATTTATGACTTTTGTCTGACCTCCTTTTAATGATTACAGAATTAAAATTTATTCAATTATCTTGCAGAGGAGGAGCACAGGCGAATGGCCATTCTGAATTCAATTCTGATTCTTTACATTTCTTTTTCCTGGGAGCAGAAAAACAAACTCTTTTAGGCCTGAAGAAACACAACTGTACTGCATAGTGTAACATGTTATACCAAAAAGAGTGCCCAAGATCTTTTAAAGGGGAAAAGGCAACACGCCGTGTTTATTATAGAAGAGAACAAAATTATAAACTAACTTATACCTACACACACACACATTCATCCATGCGCCCAAACACACCAGAAGATATTCTGCAGTTCATACAGTTACCAGTCCTGATTGTGCCTTTAATCTGTTGCTGGAGATCATTGCTCGTGGCAGCTACCTGGCCAGGGAAGCTGAACACGAGGAAGAGCGGGGTCTGTCGGATGCGCATCGACGCTCCTTCTCTCAGGTGGTATCCAGAACCGTCCCCCAAAAAAACTCTGGAGTCTCACCCAGTCTTTATAGGTCACGATGCTCCAGGGGCTCCGTGTGTCCGTTGGTCACCAGGCAGTTGCAGATGTGACTCACAGCTCCTTTCTTGATAGTTTGATTAACTTTATCCTTTTGCCCCTGGGGTGGATCCTTTTGTTTTTGGGGATGTGTTCACATTCTTCAGCCGCTGGAATGGACTTCGCATTCATCAGGATAAGCTAGCAGTTTGGGACTGGTTCACACATACATACGCCCTCCATCCACACCTTGCTCAGACAATGTAAGCTATTCATTGTAGAAATAGTTTCACACAAGATGGGTACAATGGTCAAAGATGGAGTCTTACATTTTCAAGATGGAGTTTAACATTTTCAAGACGGAGTTTTACATTACTTCAAATGTGATACTTTTCTTTAAATGCTGCAGAGACTGGATAAAAAGGGGTGTCATACCTATTGCCTAAGAGTACATAGGCAGAGATTTACACAGCAATGCAAACTGGGAGAGAGTGGCTCAGAGGGGAAAGACCCCCCCTACCCCCCAACCTCCCAGCCAAGAGAACCCCATGCTCCCCAACAGCTACACAGAGTTTAGGGTCCGAGGACAATCCCATTAACAATATAAAGCATCACAAATGTCAATCATTATAAACCAATGAAACAATGTTGCAAATAGGGACCCATTACAAATGTCAATCATCATGAACCAATTACGGCTATACAAGGATTGACACAAGTTATGAATGAAACCAATAAACCAATTAAGACTAAAGAAAGTTATTAAACCAATTAGAACTAATAAACCAATTAAGACTAGAGAAAGCTTTGAAACTAATAAATCAATGAAAACTATATATAAAGGTAGAGATCGATACAAATAGAGATTGACAAAGTTATACAAACATCAAAAAAAAAAATCACCCACATAACCCTACAAACAGACAATGAAAAATAAGGACCTTCCAATACAAATTGTTCTCTCATATAAAACCTACATACTGTACCTGTAACACCAGAGCTACTGTGTTTGTAGCTCTGTGACATGCCAGCATCAATGGCACTGGTTAGTCCCAGTCCCACAAAGACAACATTTCTGCACTTGCTCAATGTTCCATAGAATGGAATTCTGTTCCCTTGCCCTCAGCCCTCTCCAACCTGTGGCTCCAGCTTTCCAGGTTACAGCTGGCAGAGAACTTCTTGGCTGTCCAGTGTGGGAACAACAGCCAGTAAACTTCTCTTGCTGCTCTACTGCCTTCAGCTTTTTCCCAGGAACAACATTCTGCTTCCTTCTGGACCTTCTCCAGTTCTCTGGTGTCTAGCAGTTCTCTCCTGCCCTTCCTGACTCTTGACTCACAGGAACTCACCCTATCACCAGGTCTCACCCTGGGATTTTGTAGTCCCGCCACCTGCTTTGGCACAAGGGAGCTGGATTAATTTCATTTATGGAGGCTAGCCATCCTATGAAGGCTGTTATCGAGTCAGTCATCTTTTCTGAAGACTAAACATGACTTTTAAAAAAAAAACCTTTTCCTCTTAAATCATGTTTTCTAAACCTTTTCATTATTTTTGTTGTTCTCCTCTGGATTCTCTCCAGTCTATCCACATCCTTCCTAAACTGTGGTATCCAGGACTGGATACAATCCCCAGCTCAGAGCTCATCGATGAGGAGTAGAGCAGAATCCTTACCTCCCATCTCTTACATACAACACTCCTGTTAATACACCCAAGAATAATAATAAGCCATTTTTGGAGCAGCATCATGTTGTTGGTTGATATTTAATTTGAATCACTATGGCTGCATCTACACTGGTAAATTAAGTCAACTTAAGCTTGCTTAAATCGACTTAATTTACCCTGCATCTACACTACAGTTTTCTTAAGTCAACTTAAGCAGCTTGCTTAAGTCGACTTAAGGAAAATAAAGTCCACTTAATTAAAATTAAATTTATTAAACCTCCTTTCCACTAGACCTAAGGCTTAAGTCGACTTCCTAGAGTCGACTTAAGCCAGTGTAGCCGTGGGGTAGCCCTAAGTCGACTTAGGGCTACCCCAGGGCTACACCAATGCCCTCCCTGCTGTCACTTGCCCAAACTGTGCCCCATAAAATGGCCGCCACCTCCCACATAATGAAAACCCTGACATGTATGTCAAAAAGGGACCTCCCCTCGGTTCAGACATATGCCCCATTACCCACTAGCTGGTGACCACCCACTGCCTAATTTGGATCCCTAAATTTATTCCCTATTCAGTTTTCCTAGGGGTGGGTTAACCCTCTCACCCAGTATGCAGGTGGACCGATAGGGCATGTCAGCAGGGCATGTATGTGTGCGTGCCACACACTTGGTTAACCATTGCTGCCCATGCTTCCCCCCCCCCCACGGGTGCGTAGAGGGCTCTAACCCGGAACCTGGAAAGCCAGTAGAAAATGTCACTTGCCCAAAAAAGGACAAGGGAACCAGACAGCACTTAACCCCCCTTCTTACTGTGACAAAACCTGGCCAATCAGAGACAAACGCGACCCCCGCAGGAAACGGCCTAGGCAATAAAACCAACCTTGCCACACGAAATGACAAGAGTCTCCACGTGTCAACTGCCAGGCCCCATCAACCTCCCAGTAGGACGCCCTCCCGGAAGTGCCGGCCCATGTCGTGTTAAACCCCTTCGTCCCAAACTCATCATGCTGTTGCTGGTCACCTGCTTGATGGTCGTGGTACGTATGTGAACCCGAGTTTCCCCTTATACCTTCATCTTCTACCAGTTAACTTTCCCTTCCCCCTTCACCCTGTATACATTCAGGTGCAAATAAATGGGGATGCATAACGCTTCTAGCTGCACTTCTGTTTTAACTCAGGAAATAACCATAGGAAT
Organism: Pelusios castaneus; assembly: GCA_007922175.1. Lineage (NCBI taxonomy): Eukaryota > Metazoa > Chordata > Testudines > Pelomedusidae > Pelusios > Pelusios castaneus. Next base: position 11,200,597 of record ML685813.1, read on the forward strand.
AGCCCTAGGTCAGGGGTCGGGAACCTTTTTGTCTGAGAGAGCCATGAACGCCACATATTTTAAAATGTAATTCCGTGAGAGCCATACAATATGTTTAAAACTAAATACAAGTAAATGTGTGCATTTTATGTAAGACCAACACTTTTAAAGTACAATAAGTCTCTGAATTCTTTTTAATAACGTTGTTATGCTGTTGCTAACCAATGATGAATAAAGTACTTCTTACCATTAATGCGACTTCTGGTGCTGCATGGTTTTGCTGATGGCTTTGTAGTCTGGTTGATACGTGGTGAGGTTAAGCTTCATGCAGGCGTTGAGACTTCCATCCGTTAAACGTGAAAAAGGAAAGGAAGAGGAAGAGAAAGAAGAGAAAGGAAGGCAGGTAAGAGAAAGGAAGGCAGGGGAGAGGAAAAGAGAAAAAGGAAAGGAAGAGAAGGAAGAGGAAGGAAGGAAGGAAGCAAAGAAAGAGAAAGAAGAGGAAACAGGAAGAGGAAGGAAGGAAGGAAGAGGAAAGAAAGAAAGAAAAAGGAAGAGAAAGAAGAAAGAGGAAGGAAAGAAGAAAAAGAAAAAAAGGAAGACAAATAAGGAAAAAAGAGAAAGAAGGAAAAGAAAGAGAGGAAGAAAGAAAAAAGAAGGCAGGCAAAGAAGAGAAAGAAGGAAAGAAAAAGGAAAGCAAAGGAGAGAAAGAAGGAAAGAAAAAGGAAGGGAGAAAGAAAAAAGAGAGAAGGAAGGGAGAGAAAGAAGGAAGAAAAGAAGAAAAGAAGAAAGGGAAAGGAAAGAAGAGAAGGAAGAGAAAGGAAGAAAGCAAAGAAAGCAAGCAAGCCAGCCAAGGCCGCAGGACCCTACCGCGGCCCTGGGTAGCCGCCAGTGGGCAGGAGCTCACCCCAGCCCCGGAGGCCGATCCCAGTCCCGTGCTGGGAGGCCGGGGCCATGGATTAGCCCGGCCCCGGCCCCGGCCCCGGCGGCCCCGGCCCCGGCTCCGGCCCCCACCAGTCTCCTTGTCCCCCCCACCCCTCTCCAGGCCTCCCTCCAGCCCCTTCCCAGCCCCCTTACCGGGCTGGAGGCTCGCAGCTGCAGTGATGGCCGGCAGAGCTGCTTCTCGGCCAGGCCGCTCCCACCCTGAGCACGCTCTCTCTGAGCATGCTCAGGGCGGGAGATTTGAATCTCCCCAGCCCGGCCGCAGCAGGAGTCTGCGCAGCTGGGAGGGAGCACCGGCGGGGACCCGAACGGGGGCGGGGCGGGGTCGGCTTCGGGCGGGGAAGTTGAGGCGGCCGGCGGGTGGGAGACTGGGAGCCTGCCCCAGCCACGGCCACCCCGCTGCCCCGGACGCATGGGGCAGGCCGCAGCAGGGGTGGGGGCCGGGTAGATTTGGCAGCGAGCCAGATGCAGCCATCAAAAGAGCCACATCTGGCTCGCGAGCCATAGGTTCCCGACCCCTGCCCTAGGTGTTGCTGTTACTATTCTTGTGTTATGTATTGGATTTTGCCTTTTCATATTTTGTTCATGAGCCATTAAGAGAATTCAAGGAGATGGACTATTTTAAAGGTTTATATTCTGTGTAAGTTTACTGTGTGTTAAGACTGTCATCCTACAGCGACAGTCACTTGTGGTTTCTTGTGTTCCTCCTGAAACCAACTTCCGCGCTAAGTCCAACTAGCAACACAGCTGCCAGCTCTCTGTGTTTGAGAGACACACCAAGAAAGCTTGTTGGTTTTTTTTAGCATTCAGAGATTCCAGTAATCTTCCTTCTCCCATCCTTTACCTGTTGCTGTCACCTGCCGGAGGGGAGGGGCCACAGGGGGAGCCTAGCATGCACCCACACAGGGCAGGGCAGAGCCCTGCTCACCCTGCCCCTATGCCCTCCCAGGGTCCCTGTCTCCCTTTGCCCCATTGTACCTATGTACAATGGGGCAAAGGCTGAGCCCCCTGGCACTGGGCAAGGGGTGCCCCTGCCTGACCCCATGGACCTGCCCTAGGTCCCCCTATCCCCACAAAGTCGGCCTAGAGCATCCAGTGTGGACGCTCTAGATCGACTTTGTAAGTTCCCCTTTAAGTCGACTTTAATTTTCAGTGTGGACACACTAAGTCGACTTAAATTACCCAGTGTAGACATAGCCTATAATCCCTAAATCCTTTTAAATAGGAATACTTCCCTGCCAGTTATTCCCCCTTTTGTAGTTGTGCATTTGTTTTTTTACTTCCTTAAGTGTAGTACTTTGCACTTGTCTCTACCAAATTTCATCTTGTTGACTTCAGAACAATTCTCCATTTTATCAAGGTCACTCTAATCCTGTCCTTCACAGTGTTTATGATTCCTCTCATTGATGTTTTTCTGCACATTTTATAAGCATACTTTCCACTTCTTTATCATTAATGAAAATATTGAAAAGTACCAGACTAAGGACTTACTCCGGCGGGATCCCAGTAGATTCACCCACCTATGTGACAGCAAACCATTGATAGCTATTCACTGAGTATAGTCCTTCAACCAATTAGGCACCCAAATTATGGTAATTTAATCTAGGCAACATTTCTTTAATTTGTGACTGTCAAAAACCTTATTAAAATAAAATAAAATAAAAATAAAAATAGCCTTAATAAAATCAAACTTTCCTCCATCCACTAAGATAGTAATCCTATCAAAGAAGGAAATTAAGTAGATTTGGCATGATTTGTTCTTGACAATCCATGTTAGCTATTGCTCATTACCCTATTATTCTATTGGGGCTTACAAATTACTCATTAAATAATGTATTCTCCTATGTTTCCAGGTACAGAAGTTAGGATGACTGGTTTAAAACCGACTAGACCTACTTTCTTTCCCTGTATAAGACAGATACTAAGTTTGTCGTTCTCATGTCCTCAGGAACCTCACCTGTCCTACATAAATTCTTAAAGATAATTACTAACCATTCTGAGATTGCTTCTGTTAGTTCCTTAGGTACCACAGGGTAAATTTCATCAGACCCTGCCAACCTAAAAACATCTAACTTATCTAGATATTCTTTAACGTGTTCCTTTCCTATTTTGGCTTAGTGTTTCTTCCCTCTTCTTGTTAATATTAATTGTGAGTATCTGGTCACCATTATCCTGTTTAGTGCAGACTGAAGCAAAATAGATATTAAACATCTCAGCTTTCTTCATTTCTGTTGTTAGCTCTCCCGTTATGAAAAGTATTACATTTTTTTCATTTTTCTCTTCCAGGGCTGTGTCTAGTATCCTAACAGAGGAAGATAAAAATGCTACTGCAAGGAAAGAAGTTATCTGGTAAGAAGTACAGCTTTCTAAATCAGAAGCAGAACCAATAATCTGTGTAATATAGCTGAAGGTGACTCAAGCAATTTTTTTTTTTTAACGAATGGGAAGTGGGCTGTATGGGCTTTGTGATGTAAGAGCTCATAGAATCAATGAACTTCTCATATTTTAAAGGAATGGCATAGTATAGCCAATAAAAACACACTGCCATGTAGTATCACAGGTGCATATTCTTCTGTGCTGGCCACCATCAGTGGAGGTTAACATGCATGCCTTTGCAAACTGTAAGCTTCCACATACACCAAAGAAAGAATGAGAGCACATAGATAGCTATCACCAAGGATGATTATTGATCATTTTTAAGACATGACTAGTGCTTTTGAACTTCAAAAAGCTAAACAAACATTCATTAAACTGAACGCATCTGTGAAATGCTATATACTGTGTAATGTCAGTGAGTTATGGCTACTGAATTAAAATCAGCTGTTGCAGAGCAACACCTAGTAGCAGTCTGTGCTTGGAACAGCTTGAGGAATATGTTTTATGAGCAGAGGGTGCAGTTGTTTGCTTTTCTTGCTTTCTTGGTCATTCATACAACCATAACAAAGGCCAGACCAGGTCAAGGAGTTTTGTTTGTTGTTGAGGTTTTTGGGGGGGGAGGAGGGGTATTTTAAAAGACAGAAAGTGCAAATACTTTCTCAGCTAAAAGCATTGAGTTAATTCACTATGCTTCTCAGAGTCCTGTATTGACAGTGGTGTTTGTGAATAGCCACTGAATGTTAGTGAAAATGTTCCTAAATTCCAAGTTAGTAGCAATGGGAGCATCTACACTTGTAAATTAAGTCGTCTTAAGCTTGCTTCCTGCCGCCACAGGGCCTTTCTTCATCTCTATATCCCCGGAAATGACAGAGGGTGTTGAGGCTGGCTCAGTTGGCTGAGTGGTCTAAGGCGCTGTTTGGAGGCCGCAGGCTCTCTCTGAGGTCGTGAGTTCGTAATCCTGCTCCTGGCATCCCGGTATGATGGGTGTCGTAGTAATTGCGGCACCTGGTCACCTGAGAGCCTTCTCTTCTGGATCCCCTCAGGGGAGGAGTTCTCTGGGCCCCAGCAGGCCAGAGCAGGACGCAGTTGTCGGCTCAGCCCTGTCCACGTAAAGCTTCGGGTGAAGAGGTGCAGTGTCTTCCAGTGGTCTGTTCCTCCGCGTCCGCGAGTGTGCTGAGCGGTTGAACACGCTTCCTTCAGGATGCAGTCTCTTCCGGATGCTGGGGGTTCAAATCCCACTTCTGAAAGATATCTTAGTGTGCAGCCCTAAGCTAATTGGTGCTGCTGGCTTCCTGCTGCCACAGGACCTTTCTTCATCTCTATACCCCCCCAAAATGACTGAAGGGCTTTGAGGCTGGCTGAGTGGTCTAAGGCACTCTGTGGAGAGGGCAGGCTCCCTCTGAGATCATGGGTTTGAATCCCGCTCCTGATGTCCCGGTACGACAGGTGTTGTAGTAATTGTGGCATGTGGCCGCCTGGTCACCTGAGGGCCTTCTCTTCTGGATCCCCTCAGAGGAGGAGTTACCACTGTGTCTCTGGGCCCGAGCAGGATGTGTTGTTGGCTCAGCCCTGTCCACAGAAAGCTTCGGGTGAAGAGGTGCGGTGCCTTCCAGTGGCCTGTTACTCTGCGTCTGGGGGTGCTGAGCAGTCGAAAGTGTTTCCTTCAGGATGCAGTCTCCTCTGGACGCTGGGGTTCAAATCCCACTTCCAAAAGGACTCTTAGTGAACCAGATCAGTTAGCTGAGTGAGCCACTAAAATTCTGCCCCCGTATCATGCCATAGGTACTCCCTCCAATTTGCCCACCTAGGCAAGTTTTAGCCCCTGTGAATCGCAGCAGCAGCAGCCGATGGCTGCAGCAGCCGCTGTCTGCTGGGGAATGGCTGGAGAATGCACTCTTTAGCTTCTGAAGCTTCAGGAAATTTTAATGAGCATGCTCAATGAGTGTGAGATTCCTCAGTAGGATGTAGATCCCAATGGGAGATGCCCTGGCTACCCCCTTCAATTTGCCCCTTGGACCATTTTTAGCCCCTTCCGAATGACTGGCTGCTGGGGAATGGACTGTTTAGCTACTGTGGCTTCAGCAAATGTTAATGAGCATGCTCAATGAGTGTGAGAATCCTCAGTAGAATGTAGATACCAATGGGGGAAAAGAATTGCTCCCCCCCATCCCTTATTTTTTAAAGCAGGGGATAGGGCTAATCCCATCACAGTGCCAGGGATGTCAGTATCTTCCGTTCTGCTCCCCCCCCCCCCATGTGCCAGGGCTTTGCCCTGTCTCACCTACTGGCAGTGTCTCACCTCCTGAACTAAGGCCGGATCAGGCTCTCCACACCCTAATTTTGCCTCTCTGCCCCCTCTCTTACTTCTACCTCCAGGTGCATCACCACAGAGGCCACTAAAATTCTGCTCCATTATCATGCCTTGGCTACCCCCTCCAATTTTCCCCCCTGGTCCATTTTTAGCCCCTGTGAATCGCGGCTGCAGCAGCCGCTGGCTGCTGGGGAATGGCTGGAGAATGGATTGTTAGCTACTGTGGCATCAGCAAATTTTAATGAGCATGCTCAATGAGTGTGAGACTCCTCAGTAGAATGTAGATCCCAATGGGGGATGCCCTGGCTACCCCCTCCAATTTGGCCCTTGGACCATTTTTAGACCCTGTGAATCGCTGGATGCTGGGGAATGGACTGTTTAGCTACTGTGGCTTCAGCATATGTTAATTAGCATCCTCAGTGAGTGTGAGCATGCTCAGTAGAATGTAGATCCCAATGGGGGAAAAGAGTTGCTCTCCCACAACCCTTATTTTTTAAAGCAGGGCATAGGGCTAATCCCATCACAGTGCCAGGGCTGTCAGTGTCTTCCGTTCTGCTCCCCTCTGTTCCAGGGGTTTGCCCTGTCTCACCTACTGGCAATATCTCACCTCCTAAACTAAGGCTGGATCAGGCCCACCACACCCTAATTTTGCCTCTCAGCCCCCTCTCCTACTTTTACCTCCAGGTGCATCACCACAGAGGCCACTAAAATTCTGCCCCATTATCATGCCCTGTTATCCCCTCCAATTTTATCCCCTGGGCCATTTTTAGCCTCTGTGAATCTCAGCAGCAGCAGCAGCTAGCTGCGGCAGCCGCTGGCTGTTGGAGAATGGCTGGAGAATGGACTGTTTAGCTACTGTGGCTTCAGCAAATGTTAATGAGCATGCTCAAAGAGTGTGGGAATCCTCAGTAGAAGGTAGATTCCAGTGGGGGATGCCCTGGCGACCCCCTCCAATTTGCCCCTTGGACCATTTTTAGACCCTGTGAATCGCTGGCTGCTGGAGAATGGCTGGGGAATGCACTGTTTAGCTACTCTGGCTTCAGCATATGTTAATGAGCATGTCAGTGAGTGTGAGCATGCTCAATAGAATGTAGATCCCAATGGGGGAAAAGAGTTGCTGTCCCCCAACCCTTATTTTTTAAAGCAGAACATGGGGCTAATCCCATCACAGTGCCAGGGATGTCATTGTTTTCCGTTCTGCTCCCCCCTGTGCCAGTGGTTTGCCCTGTCTCACCTATTGGCAGTGTCTCACCTCCTGAACTAAGGCCGGATCAGGCCCCCCACAGCCTGATTTTGCCTCTTGGACCATTTTTAACCCCTGTGATGCAGGGCAGCCACCAGCTGCAGCCACCGCTGGCTGCTCAGCAACAATGGACTGTTTAGCTACTATGGCTTCAGCAAATGTTAATGAGCTGCTCAATGAGTGTGAGCATGCTTAGTAGAATGTAGATCATAATGGGGGAAAAGAGTTGCTTTCCCCCAACCCTTATTTTTTAAAGCAGGACATGGGGCTAATCCCATCACAGTGTCAGGGATGTAAGTGTTTTCCATTCTGCTCCCCCTTTTGCAGAGGTTTTCCCTGTCTCACCTACAGGTAGAGTCTCAAGTCCTGAACTAAGGCCGGATCAGGCCCCCCACACCCATATTTTGCTTCTTGGATCATTTTTAGACCCGGCCGCCACTGGCTGCTCCTCGACAATGGACTGTTTAGCTACTGTGGCTTCAGCAAATGTTAATGAGCATGCCCAATGAGTGTGAGAATCCTCAGTAGACTGTAGATCCCAATGGGGGATGCCTTGGCTACCCCCTGCAATTTGCCCTTCAACCATTTTTAGCCCCTGTGAATCACGGCTGCTGCTTTTAGTCGCCTCTGTGGTGGTGCACCTGGAGGTAGGAGTTCGAGAGGGTGCTGAGAGGCAACTCTTTTCCCCCATTGGGATCTACATTCTACTGAGAATTCTCACACTCCTTGAGCATGCTCATTAACATTTGCTGATGCCACAGTAATGAAACTGTCCATTCCCCAGCCATTCCCCAGCAGCCAGCAATTCACAGGGGCTAAAAATGGTCCAAGGGGCAAATTGGATGGGGTATCCTGGGCATCCCCCATTGGGATCTACATTCTACTGAGGATTCTCACACTCATTGGGCATGCTCATTAACATATGCTGAAGCCACAGTAGCTAAACAGTCTATTCTGCAGCCATTACCGAGCAGCCCAGCAGCCAGCGGCTGCTGCAGCGCTTCACAGGGGCTAAAAATGGCCCAGGGGGACAAATTGGAGGGGATAGCCAAGGCATGAGGATGGGGCAGACTTTTAGTGGCCTCTGTGGTGATGCACCTGGAGGTAGGAGTTGGAGAGAGGGCTGAGAGGCAACTCTCTTCCCTCATTGGGATCTATATTCTACTGAGCATGCTCACACTCACTGAGCATGCTCATTAACATATGCTGACGCCACAGTAGCTAAACAGTCCATTCCCCAGCCATTCCACAGCAGCCAGCAATTCACAGTGTCTAAAAATGGTCAAAGGGGCTGCTGGGGAATGGCTGGTGAACCTTTGCCCTCACTTTCACCTTAGCCTTCGCCCTCAGCTTCGCCCTCTTCTTCGCCGTCGCCTTTGCCCACAGCTTCGCCCACACCCTCGCCCTCACCTTATCCCTCATCTTCGTCCTAACTTTCGCCCTCACCTTCTCCCTCATCTTCGCCCTAACCTTCGCCATCCCTTTCACACTCGCCTTCGCCCTCAACTTCGCCCTCGACCTCGCCTTCACCATTGCCTTCGCCCTCACCTTCGCCCTCGCCTTAGCCCACAACGTCGCCCTCGGCTTTGCCCTCAGCTTCGTCCTCACCCTCAGCTTCACCCTCGCCCTCACCTTCACCGTAGGTTTCGACCTCACCCACGCCTTTGGCTTCGTACTTCCCTTCGCACACAGCTTCACCCTCGCCTTCGCCCTCAACTTCACCATCAACTTTGACCTCAGCCTCGCCCACACCTTCACCCTCACTTTCGCCTTCGCCTTCGCCCTCGCCTTTGCCCTCAGTTTCCGCCTCCCCTTCGCCCTCAGCTTCGCCCTCGCCCTCAGCTTCGCCCTTGCCTTCTCCCTCAAAATTGCCCTCACCCTAGCCTTCGACCTCAGCTTCGCTCTTGACCTCAACATCGCCCTCACCTTCGCTCTCACCTTCGCACTCGCCTCTGCCCTGAACCTCGCCTCCGCTCTCAACCTCGCCTTCACCCTCAATCTTGCATTCGCCCTCAACCTCGCCTTCACCCTCAACCTCGCCTTTGCCTTCCCCTTCACCTTCGCACTCGCCTTTGCCCTCGCCCTGGCCCTCACCGTCGCCCTCACCTTCACCTTCGCATTCGCCCTCGTCCTCACCCTCGCCTTCGCCCTCAACTTCGCCCTCCCCTTCGCTCTCAACTTAGCCCTTGCCCTCAGCTTCGCCCTCAGCTTCGTCCTTGCCTTTGCCCTCACTTTCGCCCTCGCCTTCGCCCTCAGCTTCGCCCCCACCCTCAGCTTCACACTTGCCCTCAGGTTCGCCCTCGCCTTCGCCCTCAACATCGCCCTCTCCTTCGCCCTCAATTTAGCCATCGCCCTCACCTTCGCCATCAGCTTCGCCCTTGTTGATGCCCCTGGCTGTGTTTGGGGTTGCGGACTGGGTAACTCGAAGGGGTGGAAGGCCATAGTGTCAATGAATCCCCTTCGCTCCAGACTCAGACACAGCTGGGACATAACTGGCGCCCAACAATCCAAATAACACAGCCTTGATGTTTCCCAGTTGCAGGAACTAATAACCTGTTCCCCATAACGAAATAACAGTACCAGTCTCAGCCGGTCTCTGCTTGCAATAATAACATAGCCTTGAAAGTTTGGTTTTCGTCCAAGGAGAAGAGAGGGGGGGTAGAATCCTTTTACACACACAGACTGGGAAATGCTGACAGCTAGTCAGGTCCAGCTAGTATTCAACTATATAAAAGCAATTGTAACCAAAGGGGGGGTTGCGCATGATTTGAGACGTGCCTGTCTCCGTGTGCCTACTTGAGATCTCAAATAAATCTTAGTGTGCTTCTCTGCCCTGGTGTGTTTATTGGTGCTGCGCACTCCGGGCAACGAACCCACTGTTGCTAGGAGCCCCTGCCTGTTTTCAGGTGTCCTACCGGCAACAGTTTTTGGTGACTCCGCCAGGACCTAGGGGCTTTAAACAGCCTTGCTCGGACCCCTCCAAGGGCCAGGGCAGCCACCACTTCGACGCCCACGCGCACTGGCATTTTGCCAGAGGGCCTCGTTGCGTGAGACTGTCCTGCCCGGAGGGCACTCCGGTGCAAAGCACCTCTGATAAGCGGAGCAGCACAGGCACAAGGTGGGACCGGTCCATTTGGTGGTAAGTCCGCTTCCCTGGGGACGCCCAGGGGTAGTCTCTGGTATGGGGCAAGGACAAGGAAAGGGCCCGGGGTATTGCACCCCTTTGGAATGCATTCTGTTAAATTGGAAGGAGTTGGGGTCAGACCCCATGACTAAGGTACAATTGAAAAGGTTTTGTACTGTTGATTGGCCACAATATCAGCTGGGGGATCAGGAGCAGTGGCCTCAAGGGGGATCCCTTAATTATAACACCATTCTCCAGCTTCTTTTGTTTTGTCAGCGAACCGGGAAGTGGAACGAGCACATGTATATCCAGCTGTTTATGGCTCTACGAGACCGAACGGAGCTGTTGCGGAAATGTGGTCTGGTCGCGACCGGGTCGGAGACGTTTTCACATCTGCCGCCCCCTCCCCCGGTTGTAATGGCGGAACCGGAGCCCCCTTCAGCCCCAATACCTCCCCCAGCTAGGGATGAGGGCCCCGGAGTTCAGGGAGCGGGTGGGGCCCTGGGCATGTACCCTCTTATAACTGAGACTGCTATCTCTCGTCAAGGGGGTGATAATCGACCGGCTACTACCATGCAGGTCTACACCCATGTCCCCTTTACCCGGTGGACTTGGCTGCCTTCAAGGCACAAGCCGGGGAATTTTCTACCAACCCCAGCCACTTTATGTCTGTGTTTGAAGGGTGTCTGGCAAGTTATAAGCCAGACTGGGACGACTGTAACATCCTTTTGAGAACTTTACTGTCTGAGGTCGAGAGACAACAGGTAATTGCTAAGGCCAGGAAAGTGGCAGCACAGAGACATGAGAGAGATCCGAATAATGTCCCGACAGCTGCAAATCAAGTCCCCTTTGTAGATCCATGGTGGGACCCTAATGACCCTGTTTCTTATACCCGCCTTGCAATATATAGGGAGCTGCTCCTCCGAGGCCTCCGTCTATCTGCAGTTCGTCATAATAATTGGGCCAAACCGTATGCAGTAATTCAGGAGCCCAAGGAAAGCCCAGTCGCATTTTTACAGCGCATTCGGGACAGTATTCGTCAAAATAGTAATGCTGACCCTGACGCTGTGGCAACGGAAGCCATAATAAAAGGTATTTTTACCAGCCGAGCAGCCCCTGACATTCTGCGGAAGCTGCAGAAGAAAGAGGATTTAATGGGCATGACAATAGCCCAGATTCTGGAGATAGCCAATTGGGCTTACTTTCTTCGAGGAGATGAGAAGGACAAACGCCAGATAAAGATGATGGTAGCCGCAGTGTCGGCTAGTGACCACAGGAGAGCACAAGACAGGAGACCACCCAGAGGGTGAGGACGAGGTAGGCCAGGGCCCACGGAGCGGTGGTTGGGGCGAAACCACTGTGCCAGATGTCGAAGGGAGGGGCACTGGAAGAACGAGTGCCCGGAACGGGAGGTGACCCCCATGATGGAAGTGGCAAGTACTGAGTAGGGAGGTCAGGGAGGATGGCAGGGCCCACCCCCTGAACCCCGTGCAAAGATGAGGGTGGGCAACACAGAAATAAGTTTTCTAGTGGATTCAGGGGCAGCTCAAACGGCGGTCAACCAACCATTAAACTCTATGCCTGTATTATTTGTTTAACGTCTCCCCTCGGGGTGTTATTCATCGAGGGGTCCAGGCAGACGCTGGGTTCTTTGTTCACCGGGATTATAGCCCGGCCTTGATCTGATGGAAGGGAGGAGGCACTGACAGGTACATCAGTAGTCAGGGGAACTAGAACTAAATAATAAAGGGTTAAATCGAGCCAGCCGATAACCCAGGTAATTACCAAAGGAATCAAGTACTGTTCCCATAGGGGAAACAGAAAAAGAGGGAGGGGAGTGTCAGGAATTAACAGTACCATGGAAAATAGCAATAGAATCAAGAGAGTTAAAAACATAAAGTATTTATTGCAGAGCAGTACAAGAAGACATATTTTTTCCTTATCTCTTTTGTTAGTGCATTCTTTAACTGTTATATACTTGCAAGATTTAGTACTTTACTGTTAAACTTGTTATGTTATTGTGCTGCAGCAGGTCTTAAAGATAAAAGTAAATGCGCATTATTAACTATTTAATTGCTAAAACTATTCTTATTACTCTGCACTTGCCCCTAGCAACAAAGGGGTGCCCCTAACTTTAAAGGGGATGGCAGGCTATCTACCTGTACTCCCAGGCTGGGGTGCTAAACTGCTTGTTCCCTATCCTTATACCTATCCCCCCGTACCCTCGGGGACCAGGGTTCTAACCTACTTCTGTCCTTACACCAGGACTCGGGGTACTAAGCTTCAATTTCTATTTCAGTTACTTATATACCTGTTACATATATACCTGTAGCTACTTATGAACCAGTGTTCACCGAGGCCTATTGGTGATTTTTTAATACTCACCGAACTCCTTGCCAACGTGTCAGTTTCGCCACCTTCGGGGATCAGGTGCTGACCTTTTTTTAATGAGCTCGGGCCAACGTGCCAGTCCAGTCAGCTTCAAGACTAGGACCTGACCTTTTTCTTTCTTCTCTGGACAGACCCCACTTGCTATAGTGGCCACAGCCACTGGGCGTCTTGAATCTGTCCAGACCCTCTCCGAAGGGGGTATCTGTGGGGCTGATATTTATAGAGCTTTAGCCCCCTGTGCCCCTCCTGTTTTTACAGAGGTTCCCACAGTCTTTGCCACATTGCCATCGATCATTTTAGTTAGCTGTCAGGGAGCTATCGGGAAGCTATCAGGGAGTTCTCTTCCGAGAGGTCATTGCAACCTTGTTGGGTATTTGAGGCTCATTAGGGTGCTCGTTAGGGCTGCAGCTGCTCATTAGGGCTGCAGGTGCTCATTAGGTGACGTCTGAGTTCCTGGCATAGGTTCATGTGAGCTCTTATGCTAAGGCCTTTGAAAACTGGTTCAGGCTTGGGCCTATACTTGCTAACTACTACTCTTAAAACTAGTTTCCCCTAATAATATAAATTCCCATTAACCTAACCCACTTTCTACATGCCCCTAAATACTTTAAGCTTGCATGCAACATTGCAGCTTAAAGGATTTACAACCCAAACCCTTATAAAGCATATAAAATTAAATTACAAAAAAAACCCATAAAACCTTAAGACCTGAAGCAATTTAAAAAAATTAAGCATTTCAGTACCACAAAAGACAATTAAACATTATTTAAATTATTACGGGCCTGACAAACATTTTGTAACTATGACCAAGCCCATGCCATCAAGACCACACCTCCCTGTGCCACAAATTCCTTTGACTTAGGAGGGGTTGTGACAAGGTGGGTGATGTTGAGTGGTTGAGTGAAGGATTCATTCCCTAACATCCTGGTACAATTAAACAATTCTGATATCACTGGTTTTTGTTCATAGATAACAATATAAAATTGAAAGAAAAAACAAATTAAAATTACTGCTAACAATCCAAACATATTAGCCAATGTTTCATGATACAGAAATGGAAGAATAAAACATGCAATTACAAGAAATAAGGATGAAAACAGAATAATGGGCATTGAGTCCATGACTGAGACTGTGGTGGTTTTAAGCCAAAAGAAACACAAGAATGTCCCGAACAAAAGTCCTGTAAATTTTTCGTTGATGTTTACGGATGAGACGTCTAATGTTGATGGTTCGAGAGTGAGGTGCAGGCTGAAGTTCCATAGTGCCTGAAATGTCATTAACAGTCTACAATAAAGAGAAGAAAACTGGAATAAACTTCAGGCACACGGATGAGAAATGTTCAACCCTATGGTCCCGCTTGCTGATTAACAATGTTGATTTCAAAATGTGGCAGAAGAACTCTGTAGCCTCATCTGAGGGTATGGATCAACTGGAGTACTTAGGGTCCGATGATGCATCCAAGGAGGCATAGCACAACGATGACAGCATACTGCCTTAAAATTTTTTCTCCTGGAGGTGGTAAACGATCGGTCGTATGGTTATAGTGGGCACACGTTCCCAAAATGAACTGTTTTTACAACCTTCTTAATAATAAAATCAAATATGATTATTACAAAATAATACAGTGTTTTGCCATTGCAAGGATGTTAATTCCTGCAATTTGCTCTAACCTAGCTACTGTACTTTCAAGAAGACTGACTTTTTGAAATCCCTGTAAGGTGAAAAGTGTTAAATTTTGTAGTTAAGCATAAATGTCATTAGCAAAATTATGGAGATCATTTATAGCTACACTTGGCATTAAAAATTGCATTACACTTGAAAAAGTTTGATGGAACATTTGCTGCTTTAACAATAGTCCCAGTGTGATTTAATTAGCTTATCCTGGGGTAAAAGCTTTAAAGCTATAATTTTAAAGAAAAGAGCTAGTAAAAATAATATACACAGAATGCAGGCCTTCATGGAAATACTTGAAAGTCCCGATCAAAAATTCAAAAAATGGATTGAGGATTATTAATTTTTTGATGGACAAAATGGATGTTGGTGAACGATGGTTTACTGTGTTTTAGAATGAGCCTGTCTATTAAAATAGATTCCCTCTTTCTAAATTAAAGGTGAGGGTTTTTTATTTGGATCTAGGATTGGAATTGGGTGTTCCCAATCTGTAATAAGATGCGGTGTTAAAGCTGATGCAGGTTCTTCTTTTAACCAACGAATTACTTTTTCAACGGTTCCGTGAGTCTGTGGAGAATAAGCTGGAGAAGTGAAGTTACAAACCCCCCAAGTTTCCCAGAATTGGTCCAAGGCCCTAGAGGCAAATGGAGGACCACCGTCTGAAATAACAATTTGGGGTTTACCAATCAGAGTAATAATTTTTGTGAGAACCAAAATTACATTTTGTGTTTCTGCCACTAGGTGGATTATAACACTTCTGACACATAAGGTGTCGTTTTTTACACTGATTAATTTTTTCCTGTAACACTTTTAATCCCCTTCGCTGTTGTTCTTTTTGAAACTGAGCTGCAGTCATGTAAAGGGGTAAATGTATTTCAAAAACTTGAAGATGTTCATCCAAAAGCTGATGGGGTAAGGGGGTTCCTGAAAAATGAGAATGCACTTTTTACAAAAAATAAATAGCCTTTTGTTCAGCGGGCAATTCCAACTCCTTTAAGTATTTAGTTTGAATTAATCTTTTAGATTTAAGTCCTTCCCATCTAATGTGAACTTGACCTGCATAATCTTTTTTTTTTTTTTTTTTTGCCCCTGCTTCTCCTATCCTTTTTAAAGTGTTCAGAGGTAAGAATTCTGAGGCAAATGCTAGATTTTCAAATAGCTTTTGAACCCATTGCTTTTTACTTTTACCATGAATATCCTGGACATTTGGAATTGGTTTTGTATAGGCCAAGTGATGTTGTGATTTTTAAAAGGCCTAGAATTGTAACAGTTTCTTTTGGTTTTAAGTGTAGGGGTTCCTTGAATTTTCATCCTAAACCTTGAAGATGTCCCATAACAGTTTGAGCTCGCTCTGAAGTTTCTTCAGTACTGTTTCTTTTAATAATAATATTATTTATATAAGTTACTGCAAACTGACTAAATTGTGCAAGATGTTGTTTGCAGGTTGTGTGAGCCCATATGGATGCTAACACATAATCCTGTGGAACTACCAAGAGCCTAAAATCCTGATTGCCTACTCTGACTCCTAACACATTTTGAGGGTCTTGAACTGGAATCTGATAAAACATGTCCTTTAAATCAAGAGTTATAAAAAACTTAAAAGTTAAAGACTAAACATCATATTTAGATAATGCTAGTGTCCCATACTATTTGATATCCTTTTGGAACCTTTTTTGGAACAAGGAACCAAGGAATATAGTGTCTCATAGTTTCTAGGGGAACTGCTTTTAACCAATGATTTTTAATTTACTGGTTTTTTTATTTTGCTTGCTTAAAGCACCTATACAAAGGTGGTTGCCTTAAAAATGAAGAATTTACTTTTACAGAAAAAGGTGCTGTGGAAATTATATTAACCTGAAGGGTTAATTGAGAGGAAGTGGGGGTACAATTAAGCCATTTTATTAAAGCCTTTTTAAGCTGAGGAACTATTAAAATAGAATTTGTTCCTATAATAAAAAGGGTGAGACCTGGAAATTTGTTATTTTGTAAAATGCGGAGTTTTGTTTTTCCTGTAACTTCTGCTACTGTTATAGATTCATCCTTATGAATGTGATTAAGGATTGAAATTTGAGCTCCTGTATTTAAACATGATGCTCTCTAAATCGCTGCTTAATGTCAGCACGGGGCCGAAGATTATACCCAGAGGGTGCTGAAGATTTAGAGAATGGTGTAAAACCTGCTTTTTTTTTTTTTTTTTTACAGCCAGCAATTGTGGCGCGGCGAGTTTTTTTAGATCTTTGGGGTCTGCCCCTTGACTTTTGAGAAAAACAAATGCTGCTCTGTCTTTAGGGGGGGGGGAGTTTTATTGGCTTTTTGCTCTTTAGGCTTTTATTTTTTTTTTTTGCTTTGAGCTAATTTTAGCCGCTTGTACAAGCCTGAGCTGCTTCCAAAGCATTCTGAACTTTTTGTAGGAGGGATGACTGATAAAGGATTACCGTCTTTATTTGTTTTAAAAATGACAGAGTGAAGGTTTGGCCTAGTTCTAAGGCACTTTTCACATGATTGGCAGGTAAGTTGGTCTGCAGTTGATTTTAACCAAGTTTGTTCTGGGTGACGTGTTCCAGGGAAAAATGATTTTTAATATTTTGAGTTTTTAAATTCCCTGTAAGTAGGCCTGGGGTGGCTTGAGACCAATGCAGCTTTACTGACTAATTGTGATGCTGCCTGAAAATAAAAAGGAGATGAGATTTGAATGAGCCACTTTATTTTTAACCCTTTTTAAGTCCCTTTTGATTAGGGAGAAACTGTTTTTGGGTCAGGGAACAAACCTTTGCTACAAACAATTCTTTTATAACAGGCTAAACTTTGTCATGTATTTTATAACTAACACATGAAACACAAACGCCTACCTGATAATTTTTTTTGATATACTTACTACTATATTTTAGAAGAAAGTTTTACACATATTAATTTAATTATATTTGCAAAAAAAAAATCTTAATCATTTTTTGATTAATATTTCTTTAACAAAATATAATTACATATACTGGTTTATTCCTTACTGAAAAGGATTATTAAATAACTGAAACAAAGAAATTATAATACAGACACTTTACTAAATAATTTCTATACTCCTCGTTTTGAGTCAGCGACTTTTTATGGCTTGTTAATTTTTTAGGACACTAGAGAGGATTTATTGAGAGTCCCTGTCTTTTTTCTTAAGATTTAGGAGGGTGGTTAACAATTTATTGGATTCTTTTTGGGTCTATGCCTTCCCTTTTATGTATACTTTTTCCCTTTTATTTATTTATTATTATTTTAATTTTTTTTTTAATTTTCTGAGCTTGTTTTTTGAGAAGAGCCATAAGCTCTGGACTTAATTCATTCTGTAATGGGGGTTCTAATTTAGAGCGAGTGTTTTTACATGTCTTTTTTTTTTTCCTTGAGTTATTTTTTGCTTATTTAAAGCCTCTTGACACTCCTTATATGGTGTTTATCTTATTACTTGACATTTAAAGGGGGCTGAAGGCTGACTAGTATTGTACAGAGAAGAGGGGTAAACTTGTGGGCTTTGTCTTTTTAAATTTTGTTTTTACAATTTGTAAACTAATATAAACTGGCTATTTTCCAGGGCTAAATCTTTAAAGTAAAGAATTCCTTGTGGCCAGCAAGGGAGCCCTTAACTGCCCAGGGAATAAGCCGTTATCACACACAATTATTTATTTTACAAATTACAGGTTAACTCTATATACTTATACTTTATACCTTTTACACTTAACTTTAATAAAAACACCCCTTATACAACTTACAACTTAAAACTTAACTATATGTTTTAAAACTTATAAAATTTTAACTATAATACTTACTTAAAATATATTTATATTCTATGTATTTTAAACTTAACTTTAGCAAAAATACTTTTTATTCATTTTACTAATTAGAACCTAACTATATTCCCAAAACTTATAAAGTCCCCAACTACAACACCTAACAAATACACCTACCACTCCACAACATTTTTTTTTAAAAAGAAGGATTCACATTCCAAATTTTATTTACAAAAATGTATTTACTTAAGGTGACATAAAAACATAAAAGTGTAAATGTAAGGAAAATCCCCTAACTTATTCCACTTACTACCACCTGAACATAATAATAATATTTTAATTATATTTATTATATCTAACCATAAAATGCAGGGAAGCACACAAAAGTTTATTTGAAATCTTAAGCAGGCACACGGAGACAGGCACGTTTTAAATCATGCGCAAAGCCCTTTAATTGCAGAGACCCTTATCTATGTGGGTATTCATATTCTTGCTAAGTTTACTTCAATGTATGTCCCTACTATTTATCACAAGCCTTCTCCTCCTTCCTGTCTGTTCAAGGTTTTAGTAAAAGAGTCTTGCAAGGCTGCAAAATCCAGCTGGTGGGAACTGATATGCTGGTATGCGGCAGCTTTTCTGTTCTGGAACCGGGACAGGCCGTCTGAGCCTGGGGCAGGGGGGCTTCCTCGACACTCGTGGTCTTCCAC